>JAFEMH010002109.1:0-140000 GCA_022495995.1 Adenophora triphylla var. japonica | reverse complement strand
ATATTCCTCAGTTGAATCAATGTCAACCTCGACAGTCTCCATCACCGCCAACACCGCCGGTGCGTCAAGGCGGAGACCGGTCGTAATTGGGGAGAAGAAGTCCGGTTTCGATTTCGCCGCTGGTGGTGACGGAATTGCTGCTTTCCCTGTTCCCGCCGGTAATGATAAAGGTACTAGTGGTGAGACTGGGAAAGATCTAAGCCATTCAATTAGAGGCGAAATTGTTCTTGAAAGATCTAGAGATGCGGTTCAATTGAAAAAATCATCTGTACCACCCAATTCAGCGGCTCCGGTTCCTCGCCGTACCACTGCCCGGAAGACCGCGGCCAAGCCGGAGAAGCCACGGTGGCAGACTGTGGTTAGTGTGTTAACTAAGAATTTTCTGCTTTTGATGGTACTGTTACTTTTGGCGCAGATGATTCGTAGGTTGGCTTTGAATAATAGTCAAGGGAGCGAGGTTGCAACTATTCATATTTCGGATTATGAGGGGCGTATGGCTGAAATGGAGTCTTTCGTGAGGACAACTACGAAGATGATGCAGGTTCAAGTAGAGGTTGTGGATAGAAAGATTGAGAATGAGATTGCGGGTTTAAGAAACGAATTTGGAAGGAAAATTGAAGAGAATGGGCTTGCAATTTCAAGCCAACTCAACATGTTGGATGGTCGAGTTGAGAGTATAGAGGGTTTGGTGGGTGGTAGAGAGTGGTTGGCCAAAGATGATTTTGAGAAATTTGTGGAGGATTTCAAGAATGCGAAAGGCGATGGAGATGTGAGTTTGGATGATGTTAGGGCTTTCGCAAAGGAGATTGTTGAGAAAGAGATAGAAAAGCATGCTGCTGATGGGCTTGGTATGGTTGACTATGCACTGGCCTCGGGTGGAGCCTTGGTTGTGAAACACTCTGAGCTCTTCTCTGTTGGGAAGGCTATCAATTGGCTTAGCCGAAATGGGGTTCATAGTGATGCTGGGAAGATGCTTAGACCCAGTTTTGGTCAGCCTGGGGAATGTTTTCCTCTGAAAGGAAGCTGTGGTTTCGTTAATATTAGGCTGAGGACAGCCATTGTTCCTGAGGCTATAACCCTGGAACATGTTGCCAAGGTTTGTTTTTCTTTTCCCCTCTTGCTACTTTGCGTGATAAAATTTATAGTTGAATTTTGTTCCTGTTCCTTTTCTTTCCATCTGTTTACAATTGGTTCTATGAATTAAGTGTCTAGTGTACCGAATGTTTTGCTTAATATTGTCTGTTTATTTGAATAAATCCTGTTGCTACTATGCATTTTATGGTTTGAGGTTACTTTAGTTCCGTACTATTTCATGTACCTAAATTGAGAATTAGTCAAAACAACTTGCAAATATATATGTCGTCAATGTTCCTTTTGGAGTTTGAAATCCGTCCTCCAAAATATTATTTTAATTAAGTTTGTTTAGCCTATAATTTTATTAGTATGTACTTAAAAGGATTTAACTGGCTCTACTTTAAACTGTTGTGTGAGCTTGGTTAGCTCTTCAGATGAAGTAGTCTCCACCACTGACTTGTAGTGGACACAAAATTAGCCTCTTATCCAGGGCGGACCCTTGCTGTAATGAGCGGGTGCGACGGCACTCACTGGATTTTAAAAATTAACTTTTATTAATTTTTTATTTTTGAATAATAACATTGTATTTTTAACTGCACATGTAGTTGCCTAAAACGGTGGGTAGCTCAGTGGTCAGGCGAGTTGAACTCATTTTAAATGACCAGTGTTCAATTCCCACTAGCCAAAACATTGTTCCAATTGTTTTTCGCCTCTAATATTCAATCCTACTAGCTTTAAGAGTGTTCATATTATTTTTTGTCCCTAATATATGATAAATGAACACTTTTTCGAATTCTTACTTAAATTTTATTCCTCTATTATGATAAATAAATGTTTTTTTTTAAATATCTTATTCTTGAATTCTTTTGACCATAAATTTAACTAGCATATCATAAAATACTTCCTAAAATAAAATCAACAGTTTTTTTTTTTGAAAAGAAAATTAAAATCATCTTTAAAACATCAATAATATAAATACAATTTTTTTATTTCTTTATGAAATAAACTTACTATTTTCAAGTAAACCATTACAATAATAAGAAAATTGTGGGTTAGAAATTAGCTGATGTTCAAATAAAACATATGTTTAAAAATTCTTCTTTATTTTTATGTTAGATTTGCTGATTTGTGAATTATTGGTTAAATTTGTAATTGAAATTTTTTTTTTGGCACCCAGTGAACATGATTCCTGCGTCACTGCTCTGATCTATGTTTCCAAATCAGTAAGTGCACTGTCAGTCATATATATAGTACCTTCACTTAACTAATTGATGATGTCTCTATTAACACACGTGTATTGGTGAACGAGATGTTGATTTCCGAATCAGAAGGATCTTTTTCATTCCTCAAGGAACATGCTAAAATATGATTATATTGTATGGAGTACTTCTCTTTTTTGCATCTTCCCTTTGAATCCTCAAATAAACAGCTGGAGTTGTTTATTTGAGGAAACAATTCCTATTAAATTTATGGTCAAAAACAACTCCAGCAACTTGAGCTGTATGGTCAAAAACAACTCCAGACGAGAACACACGTGTTCTCGTCTGTTTGGAAGCCTTTTCTTGATTTTAAATTTCCTATTAACTGTAATTAAGGAAACAATTAAGCAACTTGAGCTGTATGTTGATTTGCATTAGGTTGAGAGGTTAGTGTATGTTTGACTGAGAACACGTGCAAATGAATCGTAGCCTATGATTTGAGGACATTCAGTTGCTAGACTTCCCAATGCATGTTTACTCACCATTTTATGGTGGGGTTTTCTAGAAGTATAGTTATATGATAGAGATGAGAAGTGTCTTCTAGGTCTTGCTGAAGATGGATGGAAAGACATGAGAAGTTTGGAAGGTCTTAAAAGTTAAAGGACTTGAGAAGGCAACGGGACTGATAAATCTGACGGTTCTGTGTCTGCAGATATTTGTGCAAGGTTGAATTTGGAAACAAAGGAAACTTAACAAGTACAAGTTTTGAGAGTTGTGTGGATACATTTATTATGTTGATTGTTTGGTTGAATCATCACATCTTTTTGTATATAGGTGTTCGATTAACGGGTAATTCTTGTTCAGAGTTCTTTTTTGGGACCCGGTTATCAAGAATATGATTCAATGTTTAGAAGGATGGATAGATCCTAAACTGGTCGACATGTCGGAATGGATTACGCTTTACAAGACATTTTTTTACGGATATGTAAGGGCGACGAAAGCAAGGAATCTCCAGTAGCATGGGATCTTGTGTGCAGGCCTAAAGAAGAAAGTGGTCCCAGTATGGCAGTTTCCTTTTAAATATCATCTCTCCAAATGTTACGTGCCATGGAAATTTCACCTACTAGTATCTTTATGTATCTAGGTGTTCCATGAACCGGTAATCCTCGTTCTGTTCTGGGACCCGGTTAGTGGGCAAGTGTTCAGTGTTTAGCTGGATGAAAAGTACCTCTTTTGGCGAGGCTCACACCCATTTAGCTTGTTTGATTTCAGTTATTGGAATCAATTTACGGTTTGTATGTTGTCATGAGCTAAATGGCAGATGTTTGATTTGGTTTTTTCCCCATAAATCATTTGTTGGGTACAAGTCCCATAAAGCTTGAATAAACCAAAACCATGACGCTACCCTTGGTGGTTTTGGGTTTTATGAAAAGCAAGGATGAATCTTTAGATGAAACTTTCATAATACTTATTATAGCCGTCTTTATTACCCATTACAAAAAAAAGTTCATCAATAGATATTAAACAACATTCCAGATAAACCATAAACCGTAAATCACAAGAATTAACCATGAGACATTTTCTACGTTCGTCTATGGCACTGAATGTTGGGCCGTGAAACAGTGTCACATTCAAAAGATGAATGTAGCGGAGATGCGTATGCTACGATGGATGTGTGGGCATACAAGAAATGATCGATTGAGGAATAAGGTGATAAAGGGTAAAGTAGGAGTTGCGCCTATTGTGTATAGAATGAGGGAGAATTGTCTAAGGTGGTTTGGTCATGTGAGACGGAGATCGAGTGATGGACCTGCTAGGAGGCCTGAAGAGTGGAGAAGTGATAAAATGGCGAGGGGTAGAGGAAGAACTAAGCAAACTTGGATTAGGGTGATTGAAAACGATATGAGTTTACTTGGATCGGATAAAAATATGGCGTTGAAAAGGTCAGAGAGTGGTGGGCAAAAATTCATTTGGGTGACGGGGGTTGATTTTTTTATTATTTCTATTTCTATTTCTATTTTTATTTTCCATATCTATTATATATTTATTCTTTTATTATCACTAGTTTTTTTTTTCTTTCACGATGACATGAGAATTCATGTTAGCCGACCCCAGATTATTTTGGGACTAAGGCTTTGTTGTTCTTGTCTATGTGCGATAAAAGCAAATCAAGTACCGTAGTAGCATTATCTTTGTTATTGTAATCTGACATATCAATTTCCCCTGGAGCTTGAACGTTATCCAGAGTCCATGAGTATATTTAGCATTCATTGAGGTGAGTAGGAGACTCGGAGGGGTCTTCCCCCTACTCATGTTGCGTATGGAAATTCATCTTTAACATCTTTTTCACCCTCACATTCATCTTTTTGCTGGCACTGGCAAAGATCGTCGGTTTGGATCGCCCAGCTACCAATTTGTTTCCTTCATTTTCTGTCATTTGCATCTCTACGGTACGTTCTTGAAGGAATCTAAAATATTTAATTTCCCGTATTTAACCTCTGTTGGATGCTTTTATCAGAGGAAATGGTTACCTTTTCCTAGTGGGGGTTCCGGTCTCATTGAGATCGGCATGGTGCTTGAGGCACCTTTCAGTACAATTCAATAATTTGTATTAACTTCAGGCATAGTTGTTAAAGGCGAAAGGCGAGAGGCGAGAGGCGGGCAAGAAGATCACAGAAAAGGCGAATGACGAGGCAGTTGTAAGGCGGCCGAAAGGCGAGCAAGGCGGTAAAATAGAACAAAATGAATAGTAAAATAATATATATGTAAAATATATTAAACAAAGCTTAAACATGTTAAGAACAAGAATTTTGCATTAAATAATTATCACAATTTCACATGTAATAGCAACTTAACACAACTAAAACACCCAAAAGTGAGAATTCTAAGACAAAAAACACATTTCATGTTCAAATCAGTAAACAAGTAGTCGTTTAAAAGCGTGAAATAGGTGAATTCGAATATATAATTTCAAATGTATAATTCATACCTAGTAATGAACATAAGATATAGTTAAAACTTCAAATGACTAAGTAGATCGAAAGTAAAACGAAAAAACAAATTAAATTAGTAGACATATTAAAATTTGCAAACCTCCCTATAAAAATTTGAATAAAGCAAGCTATTTGTAGTGTTTTTATCCCACTCCTTTGTTGTAGTTCTAATTTGTTATTTATCACACTTAATTTCTTTTGATCGCTCGAGAGAAATTATGGATATCTTTCTTTCTCATGTATGCCATAAGCTATCTTTACTCCATATTATCCCAAAACAACGCATTGGGTAAGTTAAATTATTGAAACTAAAATTACAAAATGACCTAGCTTATGCCTTCTTAGTGCCGGAAGGTCAAGGAAGTTGGTGACCTGATGACAGTGGGCCGGCGACCTTCATGCTTTGGACTCAGCTAAGGAGTAAGGGCACATAACGAACTGATTCTAGAAATGTTTCATCTTTTAGACCCTTAGACAATTGGATGTGCACTTCTATTGAACCAACATCATAACTTGCTTGTAATGAGCTTCAGCTCACTACCCATGGATATAATGAGAATCACCGGTTGATTGAATTCTACATTTTAACTGTGGAGAGACATTTTAGAAACACGCAAGTGTAATCATCCATGAATCTTAACCTAGTCGACTGGTAGCGTGTATATCGGTGAAAGTCTGATGTAATGAACTTCTTAGTCATGGCATCCTAGTGGCTTGCCAATAAATGATTATTTTCTTCTTGCAAGTTGTTGGCAAATAATGATGAGGCAGAGAGGTGAACTTCAAGTGTCTCGGCTCAGATGTTTATCTTCAACTATGATTGTGAGAGTCACAATCACATTTTTCTTCACTCCCTAGTTACAGAAACAATGGCGGTTATGATGTGTGTCGTTTGGCACTTTGGAGAGAAATAGGTGTGTTCTTAGGGTGTCCAGAGCCTATGCGTTGCTACTTTAATAATTGATTAATTTTATGGCACCCTTGGATTCATGGATGTGCTGGTGTTTGTGGTTGGATTATACTCAGGAACGAACCGGTTCATTCACTGTGCAATTCAGTTTCCCTGTACGAGCTTTCAGAAGAAGTGTATGTTTTGAGCAGAGATGCTATCAGTTTATTACCACTGTGTAGTTTCTTTTTCCTATAGTTCTTCTTGTTTCCGTTACCCCAACTTTGTTCTAGTTCTTGTTTGGTGAACACCTTTCTTCTAGCTTGTACTTTCTATTCTCTTGCACAAAATTCCTCTCTGCCATATTTTTTGTGTTTGTGCACGCACATGTTTACATACACATACAGAGAGAGTATCATAGTAATAAATTTCTATTGAAGTCGTATATGTATCTATTCTTCCAAGATCGATAGGGATTTTGTATCGACGACAAGTCCTAGTCGTAAGACCTTCCTTCTGCTTATCGATAATGATGTCATCTCTTCTCTTTCTTTGAGCACTGGTAAGAGCTGTTGCAGTGACTTGTTCATGATGCTGGAGCAGCAATCTGACATTCCTCTAAACAACCGAGCCCTTCTCATGTTATAGATCTTGAGTATGATGTAAGGATATGTTGGGTATAGAGGAATCCAGTTCACATGGGATTGGAACTCATGCTATCCCCATCTCATGAGCATGGGCTTTATTTGTAATCAAGAATGCCAATCTGATTCCACGTTAAATGCCCATTCAAGGAAAATACCTAGAATGACCGTTCCATATCTTGGAGCATGGGTTAGTCTTTCCTTGGTAGCGTATAAGGTTTCAATGAAAGCTAAAAACCCCATTCCATCTTCTTAGTAGTTTCTCACACATTCTAGTTTTAAAATTTGTTCCATTTCAACTTCCGTACGAAACAAGCTCTCAAGGAAGAAAAGGATAGTTGGACTGACCGACGGTTTTCCAATATAAAATAACAAAATAAAATAACTTTTTGGTTATGCTTCGCTTCACTTCACTTCACTTACTTTGGCCGAGCCATTTATGCAAATGTGAGACTTGGCATGTTTGTACTGGACTGACTGAGTTATCCAATTGTTTTCCTCGTCTTCCTTTAATAAATTGTCATTTTGTACTGTCTTGTGCATCTCTTAATCAAAATATTTCCGTATTGGATAATTTTCATAATAGTACCTCTTGGCTTGCTAACAATGTGGATAACCTTATTTTGTTTTGAACAGAGTGTGGCTTACGACAGGTCAAGTGCTCCCAAGGAATGTAAAGTCTATGGATGGTTGGGAGGGATTGACATGGTTGATGATGCAAGCGAGAGTCGAATGGTTTTGCTTACAGAGTTTACATATGACCTCGAGAAGACCAATGCTCAGACCTTCAAAGTGTTAGAAGAATCTTTGTCAGGAGTAGTGGACAGAATCAGTCTACATTTCTCATCCAACCATGGAAGCCCTACTCATACTTGCATATACCGCTTGAGGGTCCACGGCCATCTCCCCAAATCCGCCCCAACGCTTGCTGTGCAGTCTTGACTCTCTCTCTCTCTCTCTGATTGATGAATTCACCACTCACACCGCTTGCATGCACAGTTGTTTTCATTTGCTATCGGTTTGTCTGCATTCTTCTGTGGCTTTTTTTTTTTTTTTTAAAAAAATAAAATTCTTTTTCTTGGAATACCCAGTCACGCTAGGAATTGGTTGCCTTTGTTTGTTTAGATACCTCTCTCGTAAACTATGTGATAGTTTACTAGTGGATGTGTGTAATTTCTTTGCTCAAGAGCAGCTTAGTCCAGTTATGATGTCATGCCTAATTTTCAAGCATTATTGAACAAAATTAAAATTATGTTGAATCTGAATAGGTTGGCTTAATTTGCAGCCTTGTGAGCAGGACAGATAGTGTCTACATGGAAATGATACAATATTCTAAAATCTGAATAGGTTGGCTTAATTTGCAGCCTTGTAAGCAGGACAGATCAGTATATAAATCTCTTACTGATGTCTACATGGAAATGATACAATATTCTAAAATGATCAAGACATGCATCATCAGTTTCATAGCAACAAGTACTCCATTCTTCTAAAATGAAAATAAAATTGAAGTTTGTTGTTGATAAACAAATTTGATTTTTTTTAGACAGTCATTTTGTAAATGAGAACTATTTTGGTTGATTTATTTTATTTTAACGAATGCGTGTACTTATTTAGGTTTCGTTTGTTTCGCGCAAAACGAATTTAGAAAATTGATTTCTGAAAAATATTTTTCGAAAAATGACATTCGACTGTTTGGTATGTTTTTGAAAAAAATATTATAAGGTGTTTGGTTAATAAAAATAAATATATATATTTTCCAATAAAAACATAATCCGGTATAAATATGAGGTGGGTTGGGGATAGGACCGTAGACATGCTCAAAAGTACCCGTAAACTAGGATAACCGGTGGGTAAAATCGGGAATCGGGATCCAATAGATCCGAAACCGTGAAAGAACCGGGAATCGTAACCCGCAGTTCTATGGTTCGAATCACAAAATCTGGGGAGAAACGCGTTTCTCCGTAATTTACGGAGAAACGGGTTCGTCTCCCCTGCCTCCCCCGAATTTTCAAACCCAAATCCCGAATTTTCAAACCCAAATCAAGAACTCCAATGGACTCACCTACTACGCCGGCCTCGCCTCCAAGCTCGCTCAAGACGGGAAGTTCCAAGATTTCATAGATCGGTGAATGTGTTGGTGATGGGCGATTGACGTTGCTGGGGTCGAGAAACAGGGGACGGCGAGCGTGGATTGAAGGGAGATTGGGTCACCGGCGATTAGGTTTTGAACGGGGAAGAGGTCGCCGGTGTATGGGCTTTGTGAGAGAGGACGAGGGAGACGGCGGCAATGGTGAGGGTCTTTGCGGTTAGTGAGAGAGTGGAACATTTAGTGAGAGAGAGAGAGTCTTTCCGTGTTGTTTCCGTGTCTTTTGTTGTTTCTGGCTATCAAATATAATGTTTCTGGCTATCAAATATAATGCTTCTGGATATAAATTAAAAAGGTTTTGGATTCTGAATATCAATTAAAATGCTTCTGGATATCAATTATAAAGCTTCTGGATATCAATTATAAAGCTTCTGGATATCCAGAACTCTTTGAAAGGATATCCAGAACCATATGTAAGTGATATCCAGAAGTTTAAAATTGGCTTCTGGATATAAGTTTTAAGGCTTCTGGATATCCATATTCAATGTTCTGGATATCCAGAACCTTGTGAAAGTGATATCCAGATCAGAAATTTGGTCTTGCCTTGGATTTGGTCTCAAATATTTTTTCTGGATATCCATCTCAAAGATTCTGGATATCAATCCTAAAGCTTCTGGATATCCAGAAACCCGTTTCTCCATAACTTATGGAGAAACGCGTTTCTCAGCAGACGCACTCGGTTCGAATATGGTACCATCATTTTTAGAATCGAGAATCGGCAGTTCTGGAACTGGAAATTGTGAATCGTGGAACCGTGACTTTGTAACCGTGTAGTTGCTAGTTTTTGTTATTATTTATTTATGAAACTATTTGAATTTGTTAAAAAATTAACCAAATTTGTTAAAAATGTTATACAAAATCTTACAATGAGCACAAAAATAGAAAAGAATTACAATATAATTGACATATAAGTTATAATATAAACTTGAACAAAGAGAAAATCATATAATCACGTCTTGATTTGCTTGAGTATGAGCCGTGTGTGACACTCTGCTTAATACTAATTCGCCCCCTTACTACGAGTGCTCGAGGCTTCAATGGAAGTTAGTCTCTCAGGGTAGAACGAATGAATCAGATACTACTCTGCACTTGAGTCTTCCGGCGAATCTCACTATACTTGGACAAAATCACCATAACATTGTATACTACTCTAGGAGACCAAAGAAAGAAAAAGATCAAATTGGAAAGGGGAAGATGGAGAATTGATGGAAAAAGAACTCATTCATTCTTTTGTTGTGTCGTTCTCACTTATAGCTCCAACAACTCTCCCATGAATGTCCAATTAATATTTGTATTAATATAAGATTCATTACCTTGTATTTATGGGGTTTAATTCCACAATTTGTAATCCCTAATCCCAATGTAATGATCCATATTAATCCCTCATTAATATAAAATTCATTACCTTGCATTATACCTAAAATTCTCACAGTCACTTAGCATACTCTTTAATAATGCACATTCACTCTCCTCCAATAATTCCTCTTGCACACAGGCCTCTACCTCGTCTACATACTTACAAGAATCCCCCTCATACTCCATAGGTCTTTTAAACATGTCCTCTAACGGTATCTCAACCCTCTCATTCGCCACCAACATGGACAACTTCCCATTCCCACATCTATTATAGTATTAGCTGTGGCCATGGACGGGGGTCCTAACAAAATAGGTGCCTCTCCAAACTTCTCCACTCCATTTATGTCTAAAACAACAAAGTTGACAATGACAATCAAAGTCTCAACTTGAATTAATACATCCTCCACAAAGCCCATAGGTCTCCTAATAGAACGATCCGCTAGATGGAGGGTTATTGTGGTGGACTTCAACTCAGACAAGCCAAATTTCGAGTACATGTAGTATGGAAATAAATTGATGATAGCACCAAGGTCCAACATCGCCTTCACCTCACTAGAATCCTCTAAATTAATAGAAATTGTTAAACTTCCGGGATCATTTTGTTTAGGTGATATGTCTTGTCGAACTATGACACTACCACTCTCTTCTATGATCAATTTTTCATCTTTTCCCTACCTATGCTTTTTATAATTAATTCCTTGAATTTTTTTTGCATATGTAGGAATATTTTTAATCACTTCAAGCAGTGAGAGATTTATATTAACATTAGAGAACATGTCCATTAACTTTGTTCCTCAATCTTGAGTCTCATTAAGCGATCGGGATACGGCACCGGTGGTACATATGAATTGAGGGGTATATATAAGCTTCTTTGGGATTTTTCCTCAATCCATTTGTACTCTTTTCAGCTTTTTCAGAATTAGGAGGAGGAGAAGGAGAAGAAAAGGAAGGAGAAGTTACCTCTTTACTTACCACTTTGCCATTCCGTACGGAGGATATGGCCATAGCTTGTTGCCCTTAACTTGGGAAGGTTTTGGGCTTGTGAACTTCAAGAGCTTCAACAAGTTTCCCTATTTGAACTTCAAGCTTTTTTATGGCAGCATCATGTTGTCTCTATGGCTGCTGCTCCATCATCATTCTATCCATGGCCTCTTCCCAATGCTCTTTCTTCGGCTCAAATTTCCCTTGTGGTGGTGGAGTACGAATGAGTTTATTTTAATTACCTTGATTTCCTCTCCATGAGATGTTGGAATGATTCCTGCACCCCAGATTATATGTACCCCAAATTATATGTATTGTTGTAGGGGTTGTTCTGCGGAGGCTTTGGGTTGTACCCATTTAATGCATGTGCCTGCTCATTATCAATAACATATTGTGCACCATTAGGATACAAGTTAGTAGCATGAGTATGTAAACCACAAATAGAACAAGCATCTTGCACAACATTGACACTAAGTGAAGCGAATTTAGCATTAAATATGGCAATTAATTGTGACACTTGATTAGCCAAATTATAATTAGATTCCAACTCATGTACGTCCATAGCCTTACCTCTAGTACTCTTTTGTTGGGAATTAGCACCCACACTACAACAAAAACAGGTTTTTGTGGCACTTTTTTAAGTGCCACAAATGAGAAAAAAGTGCCATAAAAGCTATTTTCGGCACATTTTTCGGCACTTTTATAAGTGCCGTAATAAGTCGCGTCGGCAATACTTTTCGGCACTTAAAAGTGCCACAATTTTCCGGCACTTTGAAAAGTGCCACAATTTTCCGGCCCTTTTAAAAGTGCCACAATTTCCGGCACTTTCAGAAATGCCATAATTTCCGGCACTTTCAGAAATGCCAAAATTTCCGGCACTTTGAAAAGTGCCACAATTTTTCGGCACTTTTAAAAGTGCCACAATTTTTCGACAGTTTTTTAAGTGCCACAAATTTTCGGCAGTTTTGTAAGTGCCTCAAATTTTCGACATTTAAAAAAGTGCCTTAATTTTTCGGCACTTTGAAAAGTGTCATCAAGCCTTGAAATCATAACACCTAAAGCTAAATATTCAATTGTTCAAACAAAAGCGTGATGAACACATATAGAAACAAATTAAATTAAAAATATTTTATATTGAAAATATGTCAAAATATCACTATTAGAAATCTCCTTACATTCCCAATCACCTATTATTACCATTCTACCACAACACGTTCCTTACAATTTGCCTAAAAAAATTACAATTGATTTTCCTTCGAGGGGTAAATCGAAAAAATAGTCGGCATTGAACGGAGGGTGAAACCACCCTTGCAAACTTCCCTTCCCTGTGTTATCCAAATTCCCCCATTCCTAATTTTTATCCCCAATTCTTGATTTTATAGTCTCCAATTGCTAATCCCAATCACCACTATTCGCAGCCGCAGCCACCGCCATCACCGACCGCCAAAAAGCTCACTGCCAACTTCAAAGCTGCAGCACATAAAGACAATCAAACACAAGAACAACAAGAATCTATTAAAAATAAAGATATGTAAATTAAAACATCCAAGATTTACATTTTTTTGGTCGTTAACAAGAAGAGATAATCTTCCCATTTTTTTGGTCATTAACACGAAGGTACTTTGAGCAATAATTTAAGGTTGATTAAAATATCCTAATGAAAATTTAAAACTTGTTATTGATACACACCATTATAAATACTAGCAATCACAAGTTTTAGAATTTTATTAGGATAATTAAATGGACTCAAATTTAGTGCTCAAATTACCTTTGTATTCACGACCAAAAAAGTAGGAAGATCATTTCGAGACAAAGGGAGTATAATGTGATTCGTAGCATTAACTGAAATTCTAGACAGTAGCCAGTGCATACAAGGAAACAATAATCAATCATTTTCATATTGAAATATATTCTACACTGCTAGATTGAGTGTAGGATATATTTGTAGCACATTGTACAGTTGAGATCTGATTTCATCAACATAATTAACTGAAAGAGAAACACGCAGGCAAGAGGGAATTTTTATTTTTAATTTTTATTTATTAAATGAATGATAAGAAGTGAAAGTTTGCCTCTCTAGTGTGGATTTGGTGAACCAGGGAGCATGAGGTTGTGATCGGAGGGTAATGGAGTATCCCCCTTTCGAAATATGATCTTTGGCGAACTGGAGATGTGTTAGAAACGACTGCAATAGTCCAGACGCCAGTTTCTCATTGGCGTTACCGGCAAATATAACCAGATCACATCTACAAAATCAATTCAATAATAAAAAAAAACAGATTGTGATAAGTCTTAAGAGAGATTAAAGAGCGCCAAAATTGAGGATGAATATGTGTGGACGTATACATACCTGGAATTGGTGGTGGGTAGATGGGGTAGGGGTGGCGGGTTGGGTTGTGGTGTGCGTGAATTGAGAGAGAGAAAAAGAGAGATGAGGGAGGCGGATGAATGGGGGAGAAAGAGAAGTGGTAGGGTTTTGTTAAGTTGAAGTGGATGAATGTATATGATGAATGGTCTAGATTGATTTGTGAATCAATCCATCTGAATATTAGAGACCCAATGAGAATGGATGATATAAAAAAATCTGATTGTGGATATTGTTTGGTTGTGTTGATTGTGAGCCATTGATGCTCATAAAATAAACGACTAAGATGAAATACAAAGGTTTATGTGATGATCCATGTAATTCTTAAGAAACTAATGAATGGTTGACACCTCGCATATATTTTAACCATCTATTACTATTATTATTAGTATATTTTTTTGTATAAAGAAAATTATTTGAGATGTTGATTAATAGGAATTTTTTTTAATAACTAATAATTAATAGTAATAAATTATAAAAAATACTTATTAATGAAGTTATTAATAATAAGCAATAATTAATTATATATTTTTTTTAATTTTTAAAATCATATATCTGCCCCTAAACCCATATTCTAAACTATATACTATAACTGCAAATTAATTACTAAAAGTGTAAGAAACTAGCGTCACTTTCGACAAAGTTTCGAAACTTCGTGACACTTTTAAAAAAATGCCGAAAAATTAGCGGCACTTTTAAGAAAGTGTCAGAAAATTTGCGGCACTTTTGTAAAAGTGTCAGATATTAGCGGCACTTTTTCAAAAGTGCCGGGAATTTAGCGGCACTTTTTCAAAAGTGCCGGGAATTTAGCGGCACTTTTAAGAAAGTGCCGAAAAATTAGCGGCACTTTTAAAGAAGTGCCTGAAAATTAGCTGCACTTTTGTAAAAGTGCCGAAAATTAGCGGCACTTCTAAAAAAGTGCCGAATATTTGTCGCAGTTTTCTGAAAAGTGCCGAAAATTTGTGGCACTTATTAAAAAAGTGCCGAAAATTGGTGGCACAAAATTAAGTGCCGGATTAAAAGTGCCGGGAAAAGCCATTTTTCTTGTAGTGCCATCATCTAAACAAGTCATGAGTCTCTTGAGGAGTTTTGGCTTCTAATGTGCCCCCGCTGCATTATCTACCATAGCTTGATTTGCAGGATTCAAGCAATCATAAAAAGTTTGATTTAGCAAGGGAAAAGTAAAATTATGATGGGGCATTGAACTTACATCATCTTAAATCTATCTCATGCCTCATGAAAAGGCTCACATACCTCTTGAGAAAATCCTATTATCTTTTGCCTCATGTTAGCCAACCTGGGATGAGGATAGTATTTTTGTAAAAACACATCATGTAATTGATCTCACATGCTATTGCTCCTAGGTGTCAACATCATAAACCAAGTATTAGCCACCCTTTTAAGAGTGTCGGGGAAGTATTTTAATCTAATATGCTCATATTCACACCTACTTTACCTGAAAAGTGAGACACAATCATCATGTACTCACGTAAAAAAGTCAAAAGGGTCCTCGGAAGGTAGGACCTGAAAAATCGGAAACATATTGAAATATTGACTCTTGACTTCAAAATTCTTTGCTTCCTCGGTTAGCATAATACAAGATATGGAAGCATCTAATTTAGGACGACAAAAGTCTTTCATTGTTTGAGCCGGTGGTACTGCCATCTCGGCCTTTTCTTCCTCTACCTCGGCGGTAAAGGATTCAAGTTTTAGGTCACTTTTGAGGGGATTGCCCTCTTTTAATTCCAAGTTCTTAAGATGCCGACCTAGCTTATCAATGTTTTCATTCAATGGCTCCAAGGTAGGAATCAAAGAACGCGACCAAGCATGCACTAAGAAAATTTACTTGTTCAATCACAACAAGTCCGCGACAATGACGCCAAAAACTTGTTGGAGGATTTCTCCATCTAATTAAATTACCTAGCAAGTGCAATAGTTTATCAATGTAGTAATATGCAATTGTAAGGGTCGAGTCCATAGAGACTCATGGATAAACAATTATATTTTTATAGTACAAAAGTAACCAAAGGGTTTTTTTTAATTGATTTGATTAATTATCCTGAAAAAACAAAAAATATATAGAACTAAAGAAATCAAGAAAACAAAGGATTCATGTATTGGGATTTATAACAATTACCACTTTATGTTTTATTTCCAAGGGGATAAAATAGATCTATCTCATTCAAGGGTTTGTTCACATAAATATTAGGGTTGGGATGTTTGGTATATTCCGCCAGGTAAATACAAATATTCAAACCCTAATGATTTCTCTCTTTGTTAATATATTTCGCTAGGTCAATATAAACAATCAAGAGATCCAATTTAATTCACAAGAATACAAGAACTTAGATTTGTTTGAGCTAGTTCCTCAAATAAATCATAAGAACAATAAAACCTAGATTCAATTAAGTTTCGCTAGGTATTCAATTAAATCTTTTCTTCTCAATAATGGTCAATGTATAAATCATCCACGCTATTGCAATGGTTTATACCCAAATAAATTCAAAAGTCGGAGAGTGTATTAATCGTACAATTGATCTCAAGAACGATGTTTAAGAATGTTGAGAAGAACAAGAATAAGAAAGAAGTAGGAAGAATTAAAACCTTAAAATAAAGATCCAATTGTTAATCACCCAATTCACAAAACAAGAATTTAGCCGCAAAGGGCTATAAAAGATAATAATAAAACCTTGATTGAAATCTTGAATTCTTCTTCAACAAAGTAAAACCTAGACTAAATTGTAAGAGATGAAAGATGATACAAAACCTATCTAGTGCTTCTATTTATACTAGGGGAGGGGACAGTTTCCTAATTTATAGCCACTATTCCCAAATCCTTTTTCAATATGAAGAGAGAGACACGGATCCGTCTTAAACCGTTAGGTGCGGTCTCACCCCCTTCATGGGGTCGCCCTAAACGCGTGTAACTTTTGAGCGGTCGCATCTTTTGCCTTGCGAGGTCGCACCAACCTTTTCTCCAACGGGAGCGGCTGCTCCCAATGTAGGGCCGCGGTCGCTCCCCTGCAATTTTCAGCTTAAGTACCTCATTTTCTGTCCTTTTTCACTCAAGTCCCTGCACTTACAAAAACAAAACAAAACACATCAAATTACCCAAGTTTTGAGCATAAAATAGGTCGAGAAGTACATCATTTGGATGGGTGAAAACACATCCATCACATTTGCATAATAAACAATTTCTTTTAAAAGCCGTCCATTTAAATATTTTGTGTCATTTGTCATCATTAATAACAATATGATTTAACAACTTCCTTCAAGAAGTCCTATTGTTTTTATCTTTATGACATTAATCACATATTCCCCTAATATGTTTTAACAACTTCTTCAAAAAAGCCATATATATTTAGTTCTTTTGACATTTGTCAATGTTCACAATAATATAATTCAACAACTTTTTTCAAAAGGCTCTATTATTTTTATCTTTATGACTTTTGTCACTATTGACAATAATAGGTTTTAACAACTCCTTTCAAGAAGCTCTATCATTTTTTGATAAAATGCAACGTTAAATACTACATTTTCAACGTTCATCTTCTCAACTTAGTTCCAATGAACTTTTCAATTTTTCTCACTGATTCTTTTGAAACACAAGAGACATCTCATCCATTTAATAAATATTAGATGTGACATCTTCACAATTAGTTTATACAATCGTTACAACATCTTTGATGTTTTTTCGTTAGTTCATTATATGTTCAATTTTTTTCCATAAACTGTTCTGTTTCGAAAATTTTATCTCCATCTCCACATAATAGATTTCGATCTTCACCATCCATATTGTTCTTATATGAGTCAAGAACTTGCTCACCAAATTTGAGCTCGATCCAACGGTTAACAGATCAGAAATTACAATTTTACCACATTTGGTCATTACAAAAAATGTGCTGGAATTTTCTTATCTCCGTCTCTTCCATCGTATTCCATTTGTTTACATCTTTTCTCACATGGCCACCGCTCCATCGAATTTCTCAAATATGTAATCCTTTCTCAAATAGGAATTATTATTAAGATTGTTATACAAAATCTTACAATTAGCACAGAAAGGGAAGAGAAGTATAATATAATTGAAATAAAAGTTACAACATAAACTTGAACAAAGAGAAAACCGTATAATCATCGTGTTGATTTGCTCGAGTACGAGATATGTGTGACACACTCTCCTTAATACTAATTCAACCCGTTACTACGAGTGCTCGAGGCTTCAATGGACGTTAGTCTCCCAGGATAAAACGGATGAACCGGATACTACTCCGCACTTTAGTCTTCCGGCGAATCTCACTATGATTGGATAAAACCACCATACCATTGTATACTATTCTAGGAGGCCAAAGAAAGAAGAAGATCAAATTTCAAAGGAGAAGATGGAGAATTGATGGAAAAATGACTCATTCATTCTTTTGTTGTGTCTTTCTCACTTATAGCTCCAACAACTCTCACATGAATGCCCAATTATTCTTTATATTAATATGGGATTCATTACCTTGTATTCATGGGGTTAAATTCCACATTGTAACCCCTAATGCCAATGTGATGATCCCTTATTAATCTAGGAATCATGGAACTTCAATAGTGGGGTTAAATTCTAAAATTTACACTTTTAACCCACCAACTATGAGATATAATATATTTCTCATCCAATCTCAAATTGGACATATAGATATACCATTTCAATGTTCATACGGAGTGGAACATGAATACACAATAATCATTGTCAAACGACAAACGATTCATGTAATGAAAATACACAATTTTCTTCACACACAACATATTTTTCCAACAAAAAACACTAACATTTCTTAATAAAATCTAATTTTCTGAATGAATTTTGTTACAAATCTAATAATTTTTGCAATTATATTAATTATTTTTAGTTACATTGTATTTAAATATATGTATATAATTATAAGTGAACAGAATAAAAGTGACGGTATAGTCCCAACGAATTAAGACCAACAATATAGGCATCACAAAGACACTACAATTGAATGGGTCAGTCCAGTTACCACAACACCCGCGGCCTAATGTCAAAGATCAGTCGACCTATCTCATTTTCCGACCATCATTGGTACCTACCTAGCTCCGTCCGACATATGATCATCAACTTATATAATTTCTATCTGGATAAGGTACAAAGACAGGTCGACCTTGATTACTCATGCGACCTCGACCTACAGAAACGTACGCCCATCTACAACTTAATCCGTAACCGTCTCCTACAATCACGAAGATTGTTACGCCTACATTGTCTCCACAATTTAAGGGATTTAATATGATTCTACATCACTACTATATATACTAGACAACATCCAACGTTAAAAGGTAATTTCTTCTTGGCTATTTGGAGATTATGTCGTTCAATACAGTTTTATATAAACTCATAACGCTATATCTCATCATTATGCCGGAGGGTATTAGCCGGAGACCAACCCGGCTAGTCGTTTGTTCGTCGTTTCAGGTCACATTTGCTAGGGATCAATCTATTGTTGTACTAATACTGATCTAGAACATTTCCTGCGTTATCAGTTTGATTCAATTGCCGGGAAATGATAATGTTAGAACTCGAAACCTCACTCAACCATTAACATGGTATCTGACGGACACACTGCTACTTCCTCCAGTGAGCCTATGCGAGAGAATGTGGGAAACACGGATGCAGGTGCCGAAAAACGTACCACAAACTTGCCTCCTCCTCCACAGGGGTATCCCACTAGAAGGGCCACTCGTTCAAACAACGTGGCCGACGGTATGGGTTTACAAGATGGGAGAAGACAGAAAAGGCCTATACCTAACCAAGGAGTAAGCCAGCAACCAAAGCAGGTCCAAACAGGTTGAACAACTGCAGGCGACATTGCAGGTCCCTCAGTTTCTCATTTTAGTAGGAAAGATATTTTTCTGGAGCGGGCTAGATTGCTGTAGAGCTTGCTCGAAGTGCAGAATGAGTTACTCGAGCTGCCCGAGTCTCCTAAAAAGGATGACAGAAAATCACAAAGGGTAGCTCCATCTCTCACCTCTCATAGACACGCTACCGGAGGTCCTAGACCGTTCGGTGAAAAAAAAGGAATGATATGCTTCACCCCTCCCACATTTCCATAGATCAAATTGGCAACCTAAGGGATAGGCTCAATAAGCAAAGGGAACAGGAAGCTGACTCAGCTCAGAGGAGGCAGCTCGAAGCTGACAGGGCTCAGCGTAGGTCGCCACAAAGGGGAGAAAGGTCGTTTCCCCGACGGGAAAGGAGAGAAGTACCTCCCCCAAGGAATGAGCAACAAAGGACCATCTTTAGGAGGGAACCCCATCTTGAGTTGAGGAAAAAGTCTAACTCAATCTCCCATCAAAGGAGCGACCTGGATGTTAGGGAGCTCCTCAACTTGAAACGAAGATTAGATGATATGGAGGCAGATATGACAGCCACCAATGGGAAGGTTGAAAGAAATGACTGTACTCTTCGACCTTTAGCCAAGAATATGCTCGACAAAGGGCCTTCTGCAGGTTTCAAGCTGCCCATGTTGGAAAAACACTCAGGCGCGACCAATGCCTTGAATCACATGCAACAATTTGAGGCTACGATGTTGTAAGTACCCAAATCTGGCTCACAGCCACCAATCTAAGTTTCCTAGCAATTTCCCAAACTTTCATGAAGTTTAGGGGCAATTTGGGAGCTTTTCATTACTTTTTGAGCAAGGAAGGACCTACCAGGAATTACAAAATTGGATAGGATCTCGCTGGAAAGAAGCTTCCAAATCTACCACCTTGCCTTGTTCTAGAAACAGGCTGAGTCGACAGAAGAAGAAGCCGCGCAGCCTCTTTTAGCGGAAGATGGTGCCGCACGGCCTTATCCGTAGCCTGGCAGAAGCCTATAAATTGAGGCCTTCTCTACCCATTTTCAAGAACAGTTTTTAAGCAATAAACCTCTGTAGAAATCTAAACACAAATTCTCTCTCCTAAAACCTAAGAGCCCACTCTCTCTCCTAAACCAACCTAATCCTAATCTATTCCTAATAGACCTATACTCAAGAAACACCCCTAAGAAGATAGAGATCAACCAATAATGGGTAATCTCTCCTTCTCGCTGCCTTAATCTACATCTATACACTTTTACTCTCTTTAATACTTGTTGATTACTTGCTATTATGATATAAAGTTTAAATCTTTGCAATTTATTCTAGTAGATCTACTCTCACATTATATTATCTCTTTTATTACTTGTTATTATGTTGTAAAGTTTCCGTCTTTATACTTTAGCAATGTAGATCTATCATTCCCCACTCCCCTACACAAGTGATTCAAGGGAATCCTCTCCCAAGGATGAGCAAAGACTTGTTCTAGGGATGATTCACCTAAAGATGATGTGGTCCTTTTTATATTCCTAGATAAAAATGCTATCTTTGTTTACTAAATACTCCCCCTTTGTCCCTAGATCTAGCCTTCCTATGATTGTCCACCTATTGGGGTACTAAGGACATATGATGAGCCATAAAGATCCAATATTTGTATATAAATGTCTTAGATCTATCAGGGGCAGTGTATTCGCAGATCAGTTGGCCGAATTCCTTGCGATGAAGTGAAGGGGGAAGACACACGATTCCCTGATGAGGACATATGAGTATAGAAGAAAATAAGTGGCAATTATTTTTCGATGGCGCAGCCAATAAGAAAGATTTCGGCATCGGAATGTTGTTAGTGGATCTTGAAGACATCTATACTCCACTAGCAATACGTCTTGACTTTAATGCCACTAATAACACTGCCGAATATGAAGCTTTCATAGGGGGACTCGAAGCAGCCCTAGAACGTAACATGACTGAACTCGAGGTATTTGGGGACTCCCAGTTGATCATCAATCAGACACTGAAAATGTGGAGGATCTAAGATCCGACCCTTCAAAGATACAATGCCCACCTCAAAGAGTTGGTGCAACAATTCCAAGATGTCTCATTCCACTATCTCCCTAGAGACAAAAATCGGTTTGCTGACGTATTGCCTACACTAGCTTCCTTGGTCGAAATCCCTGCAGGAAAGGCCGTAAAACCCTTTAAAATAACTCGGTGAGCGACTCTTGCCTACTGCGCTGTCATAGACCTCCATGACTGCAAAGACAAGTGGTTATCCGAATGCGCTACCATCGAGGACCTCGAAAAGAAACCATGGTACTATGACATTTGGCATTTCATCCTAGATGGAACCATTCCGCCTGAGGTCGACAAGAAAACTCAAATTGCCCTTAGGAGACTGGCAGCTAATTACGTCATCATTGCTGGTCGTCTATTCAAAAAATACTCGCAGGGGAACCTCCTTTGTGCCACCAAAGAAGAGGCCCAAGAAATAATGGACCATGTTCATCAAGGGGTGTGGGAACCCACATGAGCGAAAACATGCTGGCTAAAAAGATCATCAGACAAGGGAACTTTTGGTTAACCATGGAAGCCGACTGTACCAGCATGGTCAAGAAATGCCATAAGTTCCAGATACACGCCAACCATCAGCATGCACCGCCTTCCTTGCTGTACCCTATGACATCCCCTTGGCCGTTCTCAACATGGGGCATAGATGTGATTGGAAAGGTTACACCCGCAGGAGCCAACGGGCACTGTTTCGTCATAGTAGCCATCGACTATTTCACTAAATGGATCGAGGCCGCCTCCTGCAAAGTTTTGAATGCCAAAAAGGTAGCAGAATTCATCAAGCACAACATCATCTCCGATACGGGGTTCCACAAGAGATGATATCTGATAATGGCTCCCATTTCAAAAAAGAAACCGATCGCCTCTTAACAGAATACAAAATCGTAAGGCATAAGTTGTCTCCTTACATGCCTCAAAAGAATGGAGCAGATGAAGCCCCAAACAAAACAATCGAAACCATCATCAAAAAAATGGCAGTCACTGGAAAAGATTGACCCGACAAGCTACCCTTTGCACTTTGGGGATACCGCACATCAGTCCGAACAGCTACAGGAGGGACTCCATACGCCCTCACATACGGAATGGAAGCTGTTCTACCAATAGAATTGGAAATACCATCACTAAGGGTTCTCCTAGAAAACCAAGTGAATGAAGTTGACTGGTTAGAACGCAGATACGAAGAGCTAGCCCTGCTAGATGAAAGAAGACTGAAAGCAGCTGAACACACTCAAGCTTACCAAAGAAGGATGGCAAGAGCTTTCAACAAAAAGGTTAAGACAAGAAACATCAGAGTAGGCGACCTGGTTCTCCGTGAGCACCACCCAGGGCCTTTCAACCCTCTAGGCAAGTGGGGACCGAGATGGATAGGACCCTACATCGTAAAGAAGATATTCTCTGGGGAGCCCTTCAGCTGGTAGACTTAGATGGAGATCAACTACCAAAACCGGTCAACATGGACAAGCTCAAAAAGTACTTCGCGTGACTTGGCCTCTCAAAAATGAAAAAAAAAATAGCTCGCTAGGTTGAAAATCCCGAAAGGGGCGACCTAGGCAAAAATTAGAGCTTGCACAAGAAAAGAAGCCCGCTAGATTGAAAACCTGAAAGGGCGGTCTAGGAAAAAGCAAGGGTGTACATTAAAAAAAAAAAAGAGAGGCCTTGTATCGCGCGAGACTACTCTTCGGCCTGAAATCGAATAAATCAAATTTTGTCCTTTTATTTAATTACTGCAAAAGAGGAACGTAGGCAGCCTTCGGGTTCGGTCTAATCAAATAAATAAATCAAATTTTGTCCTTTTATTAATCAAATTCATTTTTATTAATAACAAAGGGAAAATCCTAACGACAACGACTAATTTGCTAAGCTAACGATCTTGAAAAAAAATACTAATAAATAAAACTAGCGGTCTATCAAAGAAATCTCTTGGTACTCCCTAGGATCTAGCCTTTCATTGACTTGGTAGGCCGGCGGACATGATCACCCCCGTCATCTCGATCTCTCTTGCACATTGGACCCTTCGAAGACGAACATCCCTCGAGGCGAGTGAAAACGGATTCTGAAAGCCTCTTGAAGACATTGGGCCTATCCAAAGCTTGCATCTTTTCGGGAAGACCCTTACCTCGTCTCTCGTACCAATCCCCATCATGAAAATCTTGGGTTGGATCAGTCCGTACATTAGCAGGATCAGACTGGGCCTCGCTCCTTCTCAAAATACTGCTCGCCACGAAGGAATCTCCTAGCAGTAAAAGCCGTAGATCATCAATCTTCTCAGCACTTGGGTGATCGGTATGAAGGAACCAATCCAAATACTTGTTAGATAAGAAGACACTTGCATCAAAAGTCTGAAGGTTTGACCAATGATCTCGATTAGTTCCTTCACCCCATTCTTGCGCTAACACCTACGCAAACTCCACACCAATATAGGACACTTCGCGAGAGGCTCCTTCAAAAAGATAAGTGTTCTACTATTGGCCAAACTAACGAAGCACCCGCTTGGGAAAGTAAAATGAAGAATCTCGCAAACCCAGAAGAACAGCCCTGTCAAAACCCTTGGTATTGGCAACATACTTGTTCAGTCTCCAATAAGGTGGGCACCAAATAATATCTGCAGTGGCGATTTTTGCAATCAACTTAGCCCACTCGTCCACCGAAAGATACTTGATTAGCAACTTCCTCATATGGTACGTAAAGGGAGAATAATCCAATGGAGGAGCTACCAACTTGAGATGTTCCCTAAGCCAAATAGTCAACAAAAGAGGACTCCCTTGAGTCATGGCACCGGTCTTATGCAACTCATCAAAACCATGCAGGGTCTCACCCAAGATTAGCGGAATAATATTCCTAGAATGTTTCCTAGCCTGCAGAACAATTTCCACCAATTGGGAGTCAACCAGCCATCCCTGCACGTGAACAAAACATCTCCGAAAAGAGTAAGGGCCAGAAAGTTTCATTTGTAAACATGGAAGGCCTCGTCATCTGAATCTCCGCTGAAGCCATCAGAAAAAGAAGAGCAATCCACCCATCTACGTTGAACCAACTCATAGCAAGTATCAAGGGGGATCCTAACAATTCGTTCAAAGTTTTGAATGGTTCCTATTGAATTTAGGAACAACAATCTCACCAGTCAAAGGCATATCCAAGATAATAGCAAACTCCTAACGGTAGGAACCATCTCATTAAGAGAGAAATTAAAGAGATGAATAGAGGGATCCCAAAATCGGGCAGAGCCCTGCAGAAGATTTCAATCCAGTTGGAGGTTCTTCAAAGTGAAAAGGATTCTAAATCTGAATTCTGCAATAAACTTATTGCAAGATCGATTATGAAACGACCTCACAAAATTCCTCGATGCTTGCTTGAACGCTTTGACTACGTCGGAAGGCAGATAAAAATCATCAACAATCATGGACATTGGGATGATCTCCTTGGAAGCCATGGATCACAGGGTTGGAAAAGAAGGCAAGAATTCGGCCCTAACAAAATATCTCTATGATTTGAGAGGCCTGAATGGGTTATCTGGCCGGACTACAAGGTGATTATATATGGGAAAACTGACAGAATCCTGTTCGAAGAAGAAAAGAACTCTTCCTGAGTAGCGTGTCTCGCGCGAGATATCTTGTCCTGCGCGATACAACCCTTCAGCAATTCCAGTAGCACTCCTACACAAATAAGCAATCTAGCCCCGACTTGACGAAGCAAGTCTTGAATTCTGCAAATGCAGTTCCGAATATGCAATACAGGCATCAAAATAAGCTCAAAACTTTGACCTAAATGGTCATTTCATTCCAACACGGAAGTCGAGAAAGTTAAAAAATTAACTAGACCTAGGATTAGGAATTAAGTTAATCTTGTTGTTGTGCTACCTACGTGCTAACAGGTACCAGAAAAGAAAATTGTCTGGGCCCACCCGACCAATATTTACAAGTTCTCAAGAGATAACTTGGGAGAAAGGGCGGATCACGCCATCAAGTTTCCCGAGCTACCGGCACCTCCATCATCTTCACCGCCGCTGGGGCTACCGTACCACCTTGACAGTTTGGCTCCACAAGATGGGGTCACTGCAGAGGCTATCGTCGACGCCGCCGAAGCCGCCTTTTGAAACAGTTGCTCTGACAGATCCGACACCATGGACATCAGGCCTGCCATCCTACTCGCGCTGCAGTCATAATCCTCTACGGACATGATGACCTGTTGAACAAAGAAAGGATTCTCAGATGAAGTCGGACATATACACATATATAGATGAATACGGGAAACAATATAAATAGAAGTGTACCGAAGATGCATGGGGAGGGCAACGATAACCCTCCGAAATCTGATATGGGGTCGCAATATGACCCTCCATCTGCATGCCACCCATCATGTATGTGAAGCTCGGAGGGCCAAGATCCGGTACAAAAGTCACGGGACCCGTATACTGTGACGAAGAGCTGGGGACTGACAAACCAGACGCAGAGGCGAAAGCAGAAGCTTGAGCACGTGACCGCCTACCTCCTACCACAAGAGGGCCCATCAAGCGAGGCAGGAACTCCTCATATGAAGCCTCTCGGATAATGCAATCCGCCGCCGCATAGCCATTCACCAGATGGGCATAATCCCCATCAGGAATGAAGTGGGTAGGGTGCAATACCCTAGGCGGGTCCTCTGGCACCCTATAGGGAAGTGAACCCCGACCATGCTGAGGGAAGACTCTATCACCCAGATACATGGTATCCCCCTCCAGTGATACCAAAATCCTCTGCATCTCGATGACATCCCAGGCATGATGAACCTCTCGCTCCAATAAGGCCCACGGATATAGGCCCAGCCGCTCAAACTCAAAACTATCCAACATGGCCCGTGCCTCCTCAATGGTCAGGGTCCAGTCCTGATCCCCCTCCTCCTCGTCCACTGTACGGTTGGAGTGGCTCCACCTCCAGATGTCCGAAAACTTGGGATTTGGATCATCTAGCTCAAACTTATGCAATTGAAAGACAGCATAGCCCCATATCTGTACAAGAAAGCATAACTAATTCAATACAAAATGCAGGCAAATAAGTGCAGATAAATGACAAAGACAGAATCAGAAAGTATACCTTCCAAGCATAAGAATACCCTGACAAGGTATCCTTGGTGTGACGACATGCCTCATCCATGGCATGATAACAGAAGGCCAGTCCGGCTGAGCCCCAATCATACGTCCTCACTAGGTCAAAATCCACCAATAACCCTAAAAGAGCAAGGCGTGCCGTGGAAGAATGGTTGGTCTCTGATAAGATATACCAGAGAGCACCCCTCACCAACCGATCCGTATCCGCATTAGGCTTCTTAGCATAAGCCTCGAGCTGAACGCGAAGAGGCGACAACTAAAAAACAAACCCCTTAACCTTGGTAGGGGCAATACCAATCAACCACCTCCATTCAGCTGGATTCACAGGCTTGTAACCCGCAGTCTTCGTGAGGGCAACGCCGGTGAACTCCAACCCGGTAATAGCAAGAAAATCAGTCGGGGTCATCGTAGCTTCCCCGAACGAAGATGGACCTGTAAGTACGCCAATCCAATTCGCGACCCTTTTTAGGAGCATTTTAATGTAATAAAATTGCATTGAGGGGCATTTTGGTAAATTCCTGGTCTGTTCCGAGACTTCTGGAAACATTTTATGAGTTTCTCGCGAAGGAAGTATTTTTTAGTATTTTTCCCGGACAAAAGGACCTACAGGGAATTAACTGCTTTGGAATTTTAAGGAATTAATTCGGAATGTTCCAGAAGCAGCATTTGGCGCCAAAAACAGTTATTGCTTGCTTGAGTCATGCGACAAATCAAAGCATGAAAAGTGGATGCGTGAAGTCGTGCGACACTTTATGCCCATCAACAGCAGCTATAAATAGAGCCCTCTGCCTCTCATTTCAGGATCCCAATTTCCCCTCCTAAGGTCACTCTATCAAAATCTCCCCAGAAACTCCTCTCTTTCCTCCTCCTACACATAACACCTTCTAACCCTTACCAATCCAACCTCCCTCCTACACACTTCAATCATCCACCTTCACACAACCTTTGCTAACTAAAATTCTGAAGGTTAGCATTCCACCTGTGCTCGATTCCACGTCCAGAGGCTGAATTGAAGGCCAATACATCTAACTTGGTGTATTGGTGGTTGATCTACAAGGGTAACAAGTCTATCTCTCTCTCTCTCTCTCTCTCCCTCTCTCTCTCTCACTTACTACTTGCTTAACTGCAATTTCCTCCCTCCACCTGATAATTGAGCTCCATCCGCTTCAATTGTCAGGTGGAAACTGCCATCTCTCTGTTTAAATCTGATTTGCTTGGTCCAATTGCATGTTCATGAAATGATCTAGTTGTAATTGCAATTTGGCTGTCAAGGGAGTGTGGATCTCCCATATTCACACCTCCTTTGGCCGATCTGGTATTGATTCGTGTTGTATTGAATTGATTTGGTATGATGATTTGATTGGATTTGGTATCTGTTGATTCTATTTATCAATTTGTAAGGTTCCTGCAGATGGTAATCATGTGTCACGCGACACATCGTGTTAAGCATGTCCTGTGTCACGCGACACATGGTGACCATTTGCAGAGATCATTCTTCCGTTGTAAGTTTGTTCATCCAGATCACTTGTCATTCAAAATAGAGTGTGGATCCTCAATATCCACACTCATTTGAAGTGATTTGGATAGATCTGTCTTCGTTCTGTGCTTGATTTGTAAAATCTCTGCAAAGTGTCTTATAGTGTCACGCGTCACCATTGATCCTTCAGATCATGTGTCACGCGACACAATAGACCCTCTGCAGCAGGTTCATTTCAGTTGTATCCCTGTTCTCCCTCGTTGTAAAGTGGGATGTGGCCTCCCAGAGTCAATGGCTCACAAGTTGTATTCCCTTTGTTTGTCGAGTAATAAAATAAAGCATTAACATGCATTTTTATACATATCTTGTCATACACATTTGCACACACATTTGGATGTTTTGAATGTTGAATGTTGAAAGACTCCTCTACGGATGAGGCGTGTTGGGTGAACTCTCGGTTCTTCACAACACGTAACCTGACCCCCGAACCCATTTTCTCTTTCAAAGGTTTTCAATGTTTCCTCTAAAACGGCGTGGCGACTCCTCGATTTTATTTTTCGGGCGAGCGCACATTCAGTGGCGACTCCGCTGGGGACTATATTGAAACTTGTTTTTCAAAAGTAGGTCAAACTTTCGTGCTTGTTAAGCGTTCATCTCATTCATTTGTGTGTGCTTGGTTGTGTGACATTCTATGTGCCTAAAATGCATTTTATTGCTTTGCTTTATTCCCTCCCCCTTCCTTACTTCCTGTTGAGATTGTGCTTGTGCTGGGGCTGAGTCATTGCATTGTGCTTGGAGGCTGGGGCTGATTTGGTCTTTGTTCAGATTCTGGCAATGTGACTCCTTCTGTCACGCGACAGAGAGTGCCCTCCATATCCTGTGTCATGCGACAGAAGGTGGTCATTCTGCAGGACTTGATTTCTCTGATACAGGTTGTGATTGTGGGGCAATCCCCCATGATTAAATTTCTGATCTTTGATTATTATGCTTTGCGGGGATGTGTGTGTGAGTTGTTTTCATTTCTCCCCGTTTTCAATTAAATAAAAAAAAAGTAAAAATAAAAAAAAATCATTTTCGCAAATAAAGGAAGATAGCCATCCCACACACTACATCACGTAGATCTAGAACCCTCGGGTGCGATTGACGACATCACGGACGGCCATGAAATTCGCCTACGCTTGAGCGCCTAATGTCAAACCCATTCCCCTAGCGCGTTATAGGTGGCACCACACTTTTAACCTTACCCAAAAAGGGTTGGTTTTGACACAACATTTTCAAAAATACCCTAAAATGAATTGCTTCAAAATTTTTAAAAGGCTTTTGTACCTACCCCGAAACCTAGCATGTGTGGGCATGTTGCCATCGCAATATGGTTTCACGAAAGGACATGTCGTTCCCACGGCATGTTCTAACGAGAGATCATGTCGCTTTGTCAACGTGCACCGACGAGAGGTCATGCCGGATTTTTCCTTGAAATTCTTCAGGAATACCCGTTATGCTGCCCAAATTTCTCCAGAAATTGGGGCTGCTCGTTCGTCCCATAAATGCTTTGGTTTTATTTAGGTATTATCGCCTATTATTAATTTTTAAACAACGCATTTGGTGTACTTTTGGATGATGTGTCCCTAGGTTCCCCCGAGGTCTAGATTGCGTGAAATAAAGGATTAGCCTTTCCCAACCGTTCATAGGACTTAAAAGCCACCGATTTCTACTTGAACATTAATAAGGCATTGCATGAGTCCATCTCCTTCCGTACTCTCCCCTCTCCCATACCTCCTAAAGATTCTCTATCCTCCGCCTTATACACGCTCTTTCCTCTGCAAGGCTACGACAAGTTGGGTGTGCGCTCTCTTTCCCGATACTCATTGGTCCACATTCCCGAGGCGGAAGCAGTTCAAGTGCCGAGCGGTCGTCCATCTGATTTGAAATCCAAAATGTTCGGTGCAGAGAAGATTATGGCCCACCAATCTGGAAGTTCATATCCCATGGGTCGGCAGAGTGCAAATGGTGCGTCCATCAAAAAGTTGCGGGCTACCCTCGAAGCTGTTTTTCCTCGCAAGCGGGAGGCCCGGTTGTTTGCTCAGATTGCGAAAGCTAAGGAGAGACGGCTTGTGAAGGACAGAAAGATGGAGAAGGGTCCTCACCGCACCGATGGCAACGATACCCTTCCTCCCGTCCGAAGTTGATGCAGTCGATCAGTCCTCGTAGGTTCTAGAATGTCGACTGTTGGACACGAGTCTGTTAAAATCCAAGTTGGACCAGTTTTTGCTTTGCAGTAATAAAATCTTTGTTTCTCTTCTTGCTAGACTCGAGACATTACTAGCACACCTGCGTTACACTCGATTGAAATGGTCTTATTCCAAATGATCACTTGTGCTGCTCACCGACTAAATGCTTTGAAATGGCTAATGTTTAAATTGATTGGAGTGAGAAAATCGGCTGATATCCTTCACATAGTGGGGCTCACCAACTCCCCACCTCGATTCCCATATGCTCACATACCTTCCATCGTCCTCGTTATCTCGTTGCTCAATGAATTTGCATGAATCTTCCCCAGTAAGCTCAAGCAAGCAATGAAGGCTCGATCTCGTTCGGATCATCCGGTAGGGACTGCGGTTGAAACCTTTCACCCATAGGAAAGCCATTACCTCACCCTCACCAAATAATATCCCTTCATTTCAAGATCGACATGTTTTGAAGCCCATTTAACCATCACCAGAAGAAGAGGGACTATCCTTGAGACTCCCATGATTTACAAGAAGATTGACCTTCTCCAAGCTCAAAAATGGCAGAATGCAATGATCCATCCTGGGGACTAGCTGAAATCCTCCTCTCAAAAACAAAATTGAAAAGAGAGAGAGAGACAAAAACAAAAAAAAAAGAAAAAGAAAAAAAAAGAGAATAAAAAAGAAAAGAAAAGAAAGAGAACCTAGTCCCCAGCGATCCTCTCAAAAGCGAAAGTCAAAGGACCCGGTCGTTACTCAAGAGGAGTCTCAGAGTGAATAAAGAGACAACATGGATGTCCCCTCACCATTACCTCTAACCGATCCCAAGCCGTCCTCTCGATTTTAGAGGACATTCCCATTACCCTTACCTTTGCCTTTAGCCAAAGCCAAAAGATCAACCTCTCATTCTTAGAGGCAGCAAAGATGCAATCATGGATTCCCTCACCTTAGAAATCCCAAACACATACCCAAGAGCCAACCTCTCATCTTTAGAGGTTCAGCCAGCAAAAGGCATAGCCGACCTCTCGTTTTAAGAGGTCATGATATCCCAAATCACCCGAAAGTTGATCGAAACCCCGAGACCCAGTCGCAGTTCCTATCGGGTAGCAGTTTCATTCCAATATCGCCAAGATCTAAAACAGATTATTGCTTAAAGCGGAGCCAGATCCATCCCGGCTCAAAGGACCGTCAATCGAAGATTGTGCAAATTCCCTCCGTTCATTCGACGTTGCATGTGAGCATACTTCATTTCTCCTCCGCAGACACCTACCGTGAATGTCCCACTGGGGCCTCACATCCGTGTCTCCCATCGACACTCCAAGAGGACATGTTCTTTCAATTCTCAAAATCCTAAAAGGTCCTCAGATCCTCGAATTCCAACTTTCATTCTTTTCATTCGGGATAAGCCCGAACTACGGCGACCTGAGCTCCTCCCAAGGAGGGGAACATAGGCAACCATAACTGGTCCGGTCGAAATCACACACAGATCTCAGAAAATCCGGTCTCCTCAAGGACCATGCCCATACACTGTTCATCTTTCCGAGTTTGATTCTCGATATCAGTGGGCTTTCTCCTCAGGATTAATTGGAATATTTGTTCTTATCAGCTTTGGTGGTTGAATAACCCGAATATCAATAAAGGGTTTTAAGCAGCTTTGTGATCATCACGAATAAGACAAGTTTTCAAGTGTCTCGACAAGTCTTCTCTTTCTACATCATAGGAAGATAGAGCCAAACACTGTGTCGGTCAGCAGGGGCTTCCATACACTTTTCCACACCTTGTCATGCTTATACTCTCTCAAAAGAGTCGAACCCAAAAGCGAGAGTGTCATACACAAAATCGGGATTCATTTCCCACCCTAGAAGGATGTGCCCCTGCGCGTAAAACATTTCCGAGTCTTGTCCAGCGACTGATTGACTGTGATTTGAAATGATGAGTTGCCTCTTTGGCCACAAGATGACTCTGCCTACGATGAAGCTGCATGGAATTTCCTCAAGCTGGGGCTTTGGTTAAGGTATCCCTCCGGCTCTCCTTACCAGATTTCCCTCCAGGTTTGCTTTGCACTGTCAACTGGGGCTTCGCCAAGCCGGGATCGTTCTCTGCACATTCTCTACTGCTTGCTGTCTCAGACGCGCGATGCACTCTGTCCTCACTAGCAACGGACCTGCTGCAATCTGTATACCCGGGAGCGTCCCCGACTTGCCTAGCCGCGCCATATCGTTTTCCCACCTCACGGGAGAGGGTCCACCTCATTATAAACACTTTCGTCCTATACACGACCCCTCATAGCATAATGGCTACCTACATATCCGCCCGTCAAGTCATGCAAAAAACCCCCCTACTCCCTATTCTCCCCAACTGAGATGGACTTGTGCAACAAAAGATTAATAATGCATAAGCAAGAGGTTAAATAAAATGCAAAGTGCCTAGAGTGTTGTGTCTCCCCCCTGCAGAGTACAATAATCAGGTGATCATAATGTGATTGTGAGGACTACCCCTCTAATCACAATCTTGGACAGGGATTCCAAACCCTGCAGGTGGCAGATGCCTTTATTATCTTCGTCAGGCCCGGACTCACCAACATCTTCTGAAAGAGCCCCAGTTGCCTCAGCCCCCAAGCAGTGCTTGTCAAAGAAAAGAGCCCCAGCTGCCCCAGAATCCAGACAATAATGCTCACCAGTCTCGACGACTCCAAAGCCTATTTTGCAAAGACCGTCTCGTGAACAACCTCCTAACAAGCAGTTACAGCCTAAGACCCTTCGGCAGCTACATACCCCCCTGCAGGTACAATGATCAACTGAGCCCCGTCAACCCTTGAAGACTGGCCCTCAAGCAAAACCAAGACAAAGAACCGTACCTATTTTAGTCTCCCCAGCAGTGCACAACAAGATCAAGTGGTCCCAAAGCACCAGAGGAACCTGCTCCCTAGCAAGAAAAGTTCCCAGATCAGTGGCCCCAAAGTACCACCTGGAACCTGCTCCCTAGCAAGCAAAGTTCCCAGATCAGTGATCCCAAGCACCAGAGGAACCTGCTCCCTAGCAAGCAAAGTTCCCAGATCAGTGATCCCAAGCACCAGAGGAACTTGATCTCTAGCAAGCAAAGCTCCTAGATCAGTGGCCCCAAAGCAGCACCCGGAACCTGATCCCTAGCAAAGTTCCCGTTCTACCAGATCAGCAACCCCGACACCAAAGCATAAACAAGAATCCACTCCCTAGCAAGAAGAGTCCCCAGCCTACCAAGCAAAGCTCAGGAACAAAAGTCAAACCATCAACAAAGACCGTCCAACATTCAGCAAAACCAGTAAACTACCAACAAAAACAAACAGCGTGAGTCCCCTAGCAGCTACACTTATCCCCAGCAAAAGCAGCAGTAGCGTGAGTCCCCTGGCAGCTACCCTGCACCAGCACCAATTGGTATGAGTCACTCCGGCATCCACGAAGACCAGCAGCAGTAGCGTGAGTCCCCTGGCAGCTACCTTGCACCAGCACCAATTGGTATGAGTCCCTCTGGCATCCACGAAGACCAGCAGCAGTAGCGTGAGTCCCTTGGCAGCTACCCTGCACCAACACCTAGTGGTATGAAACCCTCTGGCATCCACAAGGACCCGTTGCAGCATGAGACCCTCCGGCAGCTACAACTTTGCACCACCAGCGATAGCATGAGACCCTCCAGCAGCTACTCGCGACCCCCGTTGCAGCATGAGACCCTCCGGCAGCTACTACTTTGCACCACCAGCGATAGCATGAGACCCTCCGGTAGCTACTCGCGACCCGCAAAAGCACCAACCCTCCGGCAGCTACTCGCGACCCCAGTTGCAGCATAAGACCCTCCGACAGCTACAACTCGGCACCAACTGCAGTAGCATGAGACCCTCCGGCCGCTACTCGCCACCCGCAGAAGCACCAACCCTCTGACAACTACAGGTAAGCACAACAAAGGTATGAAAGCCCATCTCTACCCATCCTTGCTTCTTGCTAGTTTGTTTTCGAACTACGATTTGGCTTGATTCCCTTTTAAGGGATACGTAGGAATCCTTTCTCTAAAGGTCCAGACATACGATTTCCCCAGATCACCGTTTAGCCCTCTGCCTTATCCCTTGCCGCTAATTGGGATTGGGTCTTATTTTATCGACAACCTCACTTCTTCCAAAAGTGACATTGCCGAGGGGCTCTGTAAGTACGCCAATCCAATTCGCGACCCTTTTAGGTACATTTTAATGTAATAAAATTGCATTGAGGGGCATTTTGGTAAATTCCCGGTCTGTTTCGAGACTTCCGGAAACATTTTATGAGTTTCTCGCGAAGGAAGTATTTTTTAGTATTTTTCTCGGACAAAAGGACCTACAGGGAATTAACTGCTTTGGAATTTTAAGGAATTAATTCAGAATGTTCCAGAAGCAGCATTTGGCGGCAAAAACAGTTATTGCTTGCTTGAGTCATGCGACAGATCGAAGCATGGAAAGTGGATGCGTGAAGTCGTGCGACACTTTATGCCCATCAACAGCAGCTATAAATAGAGCCCTCTGCCTCTCATTTCAGGATCCCAATTTCTCCTCCTAAGGTCACTCTGTCAAAATCTCCCCAGAAACTCCTCTCTTTCCTCCTCCTACACACAACACCTTCTAACCCTTACCAATCAAACCTCCCTCCTACACACTTCAATCATCCACCTTCACACAACCTTTGCTAATTGAAGTTCTGAAGGTTAGCATTCCACTTGTGCTCGGTTCCACGTCTAGAGGCTGAATTGAAGGCCAATACATCTAACTTGGTGTATTGGTGGTGGATCTACAAGGGTAACAAGTCTATCTCTCTCTCTCTCTCTCTCTCTCGCTTACTACTTGCTTAACTGCAATTTCCTCCCTCCACCTGATAATTGAGCTCCATCCGCTTCAAATGTCAGGTGATAACTGCCATCTCTCTGTTTAAATCTGATTTGCTTGGTCTAATTGCATGTTCATGATATGATCTAATTGTAATTGCAATTTGGTTGTCAAGGGAGTGTGGATCTCCCATATTCACACCTCCTTTGGCCGATCTGGTATTGATTCGTGTTGTATTGAATTGATTTGGTATGATGATTTGATTGGATTTGGTATCTGTTGATTCTGTTTATCAATTTGTTAGATTCCTGCAGATGGTAAACATGTGTCACGCGACACATCGTGTTAAGCATGTTCTGTGTCACGTGACACATGGTGACCATTTGCAGAGATCATTCTTCCGTTGTAAGTTTGTTCATCCAGATCACTTGTCATTCAAAATAGAGTGTGGATCCTCAATATCCACACTCATTTGAAGTGATTTGGATAGATCTGTGTTCGTTCTGTGCTTGATTTGTAAAATCTCTGCAAAGTGTCTTATAGTGTCACGCGACACCATTGATCCTTCAGATCCTGTGTCACGCGACACAACAGACCCCCTGCAACAGGTTCATTTCTGTTGTATCCCTATTCTCCCTCGTTGTAAAGTGGGATGTGGCCTCCCAGAGTCAATGGCTCACAAGTTGTATTCCCTTTGTTTGTCGAGTAATAAAATAAAGCATTAACATGCATTTTTATACATATCTTGTCATACACATTTGCACACACATTTGGATGTTTTGAATTTTGAACGTTGAAAGACTCGTCTACGGACGAGGCATGTTGGGTGAACTCTCGGTTCTTCCCAACACGTAACCTGACCCCCGAACCCATTTTCTCTTTCCAAGGTTTTCAATGTTTCCTCTAAAACGGCGTGGCGACTCCTCTATTTTATTTTTTGGGCGAGCGCACATTCAGGACCATGTGGGTAGTGTCCCACCACCTCTCCTTAATCGCCTGAAGGACTTGAGGAGTCCGCCTCATCCCCCGAATATTATCCACAAAAGTAAGGAGCCCCTTCTGAGCCATCCTACAGTTCTTGGTCGCCTTATACGACTTCAAACCCTTGACTTTGTCCCACAAAGCCTTGGCAAATTTATCACTCCCCCTACAGTTCTTGGTCGCCTTATACGACTGCAAAATAGAGAAAAGACAAGGGAGCAATGTCAGAAATCATTCCATGGCAAAACGTCAAAGAAATAAGAGAAAATTTTCATTGAAGCATTTCATCAAACACTTGGCGTGCGCATTAGAAAACCATGTTCAAGTAAGCATTTGGCTACCCGAATCAACCCCTCCTACAATCCATGATGTGTAGGGAACTCATATACATGCCAATGCAACAACAACATCCTACAACATCAACAAAAAAAAATGAGCATGCAATGATAGAACCTAGTTCTAAGACAAAGAAAGAAAATAGCCAATTTTGATGAAATTGGGGAGAATTCAAAAACATGGATTCAATTCAATGCAAAGTATCAAAACGAGATGAAGAAAAGCATTCTTACCAAACCCTCGCGGATGGCATGGGAAATGTGCATAGACCGATCGAATGTGAGGTCGTCCCTCGGATAATCTTTCCCGAGCAAGTAGCTACCAAAAGTCGGATTCTTCTCTTGAGCCATAGATGATGGAAGAGGAAAGGATTAAAATGTTGATTGAGAGGAGAAATCAACAAGCAACGCACCAAAAATCTCAAAGAAAAATGCCTTGGCTTGGACTTGAAGAGAAAGTTTGAAAATGGGTGTTTTAAAATAAACACACCGCTGTTGTTATATTGCCTCGACAGTCATTGTCTCACACGATACAAGCTATCTCGCGCGAGACAATCCCCTGGAAATATACGAAATTGTCCTCGACAATAAGCGTCTACGCAACGTCAAAATTCAAAATTTTGACACATTTACCCTTGAAAGTGATACCCTAGCAAGGAAACATGGAAAAATTGGGACCGCAAGTCACAGAACCAGCCGAACGTGACATACGCACAATTGCCCAACACGAAATCCAGTCACACGAAAAGGATTGATCTAGAGAACAAGTCATCCCACACGATTCAACGCCCAGACAGGTGAATCATCAAAATCAAAAGCCCGATTCAACGCCCAGACAAGTGAATCGTCATCATAAAAGCCCGATTCAATGCCCAGACAGGTGAATCGTCAAATCAAAAGCCCGATTCAATGCCCAGATAGGTGAATCGTCATCCCTAGCAAAAAAAGCCCGATTCGGAGCCCAGACAGGCGAATCGTCACAAAACCAACAGGACTCAAAGGACCGAACGGGTAAGTGTTTGTTTTCTAACATTTCTTTCCCACAGGTTCGGAGCCCAGACAGGCAAATCTTCAGACAGACAGGTATATTCAGAATTAAGTTTTGATTTGATTCCTTAGTATGAATTTGCCTTTTCAAAAATAAAATCTCCTTGATTTTCAAAATAATTTTCAAAATACCTAAAGCACCCTTTTCGTGTTTTGGAGTCTAACTACGTTATGGTCTGATTCTCCGAAAGAGATACGTAGGAAGCCATGCGGCTCGACCATCCCGATGTCCATAATGATGTCTTTTCTATCGTCGACATGAGATCTTCCATAAGACTTGTCGACGAGGGGCTCTGTAGACAACCCATTCTGAACCCATCGAACCAGATTAATACCACTTTAAGTCTCGCCTTGAGTCAAGAGTAGTAATCTACCATTTTTTCATGTTTCGTTAAGTTTTGACTAACGACCGTTAGTTTGGACTAAACTGCATACGTGATAACGATGGAAAGACATAATTGTCCACTGGCAGCCTTGTCCCGGCGGAACAGTCGTGTCTCGCGCGATACTAAGCCCCTGCAGATGTGCAGAAGTCAGTTTCCTCGTCGATTTCAACCTCTTTCTTGATAAAATCTTATCAATCCGGTCATCCAATAGAGTTTGGGTTCTGGAACCTTCCCAGGGTGGTTTACCTCTCCACTTTCACCTCCCCAACACCCTATAAATACTTGAAGACTTTCAATATTTCAGATCTCGGACTTTCCTGTCAACCTTCGACATTTTACTAGTTTCTCTCCCTGAAAGATTCCTGTAAAATCACCCCTAAAATAACCTAAAGTTTGTTTATCAACCTTGTTGATCAACAAACATCGAAGAAAGAATCAAGGACCGAGGCGAAGCTCTGTCCGCATCAAGATTCGACTCTAAAATTGAGTCGAAACTCTGTCCGAGTCTCTTCACATGAGGTAATCTTCCTCCCTTTCTCTAATTGATTGTTAGAGTGGTATAATACATCAAACCTAGGATCGGCCTAGAGCCTCCCCAATTCATGAGCACAGTCTCAAAGCAATCGATCTTATATTCCGTTTAACCTAGTTAAATGGATTCTTTTACTTGTTTCTTTAAAAACGTCTTTCCTTTGAAAACCTCTTTTTTTAGCAAGACTGATCTCCGGATTGGGTGGAATGGGTGCTCCTTGACCATCCCATTCCATAAATTAAGCCCCGAACCCGAAATCTTTTTCAAATTGTTTTTCTATATTTCCAAGAAAATAATATCGGTGGTGACTCCAAGATGTTAAGAAATTCACGCATCGCTACAGGTGGACCCAAAAGATGAGCACACGCTGATAGCCATCAAGCTGAACTTCTCTGTCACAAACAATGCATCGGAGTATGAAGCCTGCATAGCCAGGTTAGAGGCCGTGTTGGAAAGAAATGTTAAGGAACTCGAGGTCTACGGGGACTCAATGCTAGTCATCCTCAGAATGGGCTACTACTGGATCTCTATGGAAACATCTTGTATTCAGCATGTCCGAGAGTGTGACAAGTGCCAGCGGTTTACCAACCTTAATCATCTCCTACCTCATGACTTGTACTGCATGACGACGCCTTGGCCGTTCGCAACTTGGGGTATTGATGTAATCGAGAAGATAGCCCCAACCGGAAGCAATGGGAATGAACTTGTGTTAGTGGCAGTGGATTATTTCACGAAATGGGTGGAAGCAAAGTCCTATAAAGTCCTAACATCCAAGAAGGTTGCTCAGTTTATCAAAGAGAACATCATGTGCAGATATGGGGTACCAAACGAGATCGTCTCAGATAACGAGACACATTTTGAAGGAGATTGCGATAGATTCAAGGTCACTCGCCACAAATCATCCACGTACAGACCTCAGACCAATGGAGCAGTAGAAGCTGCAAATAAGACACTTGAGAGAATCATCCGAAAGATGGCCACTCGCGGTCGTGACTGGCCCGAGAAACTACATCTAGCACCTGGAGCTACAGAACTTTTGTCAGAACAGCCACGGGAGAAACCTCTTTTGCTTTGACTTATAGAATGGAAGCAGTGCTGCCTGTAGAGTTGGAAATTCCATCATTAAGAGTTCTCTTGGAAAACGGTATCAATGAAGTAGAATGGTTGCGTAGCCGACATGATGATCTCACCCTGCTTGATGAAAGGAGATTAAAAGCAATGGAACACACTCGGGCCTACCAGAGGCGAATGGCTAGGGCTTTTGACAAGAAAGTCAAGGCCAGAGATATCAAAGAAGGAGATTTGGGACTGAAAGAGAAGCCCCCTACCAGAGATAACCCCCTGGGAAAATGGGAACCTGTATGGATCGGCCCGTATGTGGTACAAAAGATACTACCAGAAGGAGCAATGAAACTTGCAGACCTGGACTACAATCCTTTTGTTCACCCTGTCAATGGTGACAAGCTTCGTCGCTATTATGTTAAAAAAATAATAATAAAAAGTGCAAAAAGAGTAATACCCAGCTAGGCTGAAAACCCTGAAAAGGGCGGTCTAGGCAGAAAACAGGGTTGCACCAAAAAAATTAATAATAAAGAGTGCAAAAAGAAAAATACCCAGCTAGGCTGAAAACCCTTAAAAGGGCGGTCTAGACAGAAAATAGGGTTGCACCAAAAAAAGAAAAAAAAACAATCAAGTTCACAAGAATCGAACTACGGAGACCTAAGCCCCTTAGTCCTTTTTGTAAAAAGGAAAACGTAGGCAGCCAGAAATGGTTCAGTCTAAACAATAAATAGACATCCAAAATTCCATGAAATGTGTCTTGAAAAATTCCAAGATAATATCCCATGTTTTTTACAAATTAAAAACTTCTTGATGAGTTCAAGCACGGTCTACTCTTGACTCTCCTAACCTACTATGAAGAAAATATATACAATAAAACACCTAAATAACTAATGTGTCTGCAAACAAAGCAATAAGTGGATGCTCAGAACATCTCTCAAATCTATCAACCGTCAGTGGCAGCATCATCCCTGTTCTTCTTCCCACGACCTCGACCTCTTTGAGTGTTCTTCCTCTTCTTCTCGATGATGTCCATCTCCCTCCTACCTATATCGGGTGCCCTCAGTGGAGCCTCGACCAAACATGTGCCAATAAGTGCCCTCTGTACCCTGGCACGAGTCTCTATCTCCTCCTGCTGAGCCTCAGTGAGAGGAGGAATCCCCCACAATCTCTCATATCAAACTTCCATGTCCTTAATGAAATCGCCTGACTGGCTATTGCTGGTGTAGTGCCCTAGGCATTTAGTTATGTTTGACTTATAATCTAAACCGCTATGTAATCGTCTTTATCGTTTATTATAGAGAAAGATTATTTGGTTCATTATATGTTTACATCTTTATTATATTGAACTGCGTCCCTAGTTATTATGAATAACTAGTAAAAGTTGGTAGTGGATAATCATGGAGATGATTATATGCATATGATGCACATTACACTTATGGATACTTGCCGGACATTACACTTATGGATACTTGCCGGAGAACAAGTATTGGACATGACCTACCGATGAGATTTATGATATGGTCTATAGTCATTGTGTCATGATTAAATATCATGATAGTAGTGTCATTGAATCCTTTGAACCTGAGATTATCATCGCCTTCCACATGATGAACGTTGTGTTTGATATAGTCTAACACTATCTTTAATCGGATAGCAATAAGGGCTATGTTGGCACGATTGGATTCTTGTAAGGAAGAATGATAAGTCAAGATGGGATTTGTCCCTCTCGTTGAGAGAGATGTTTGCTTGGGCCCCTCGATGAATGATGTTGATGAAATGTGTGGCCACACTCAAGTGATTTGATAGAGATCAAATGCATTTGGATTATCAAAAAATTTAGAATCGAGAAAGCATTGAACATATGAGTTGACATGGATCATGACTCATGTTCAATTGGATATCGTGGACAAAGGGATTGTGACATTTGATCTATCGAGGAATCAAGATTTGATGTTATATTAATTGGGTGAATATAATGGTTTGCTAGAAACCACTTATGTCTTGTGAGGTTGATGTTTCGACTCACTACAAACATAGTATAATTCCTATTGGGTCACACACAAAGAACAAATTGATCATTGGCTGAAAATTGGAAATTTTAGGGGAATGGCACAACTCGTGCCCCTGAGGACGAGTCGTGACATTAGGGCAGTACGACTGCGTTTTGAGGCAACCAAGGAATTTCGTTGACTTTTGACTTTTGGGATCAAGCACGAGTCGTGCCCTTGATCAGCACGAGTACAAATTTGGTCACGAATTGTGATACGAGTGGAATTTGACTTGGGGCACCCGTGGATGCCTGGAACGACTCGTGGCACGAGTCGTGCCCAGGAGCACGAGTCGTGCCCTGAGCGAATTTTCACCAGTTCGCGAATTCCTTTAGCATTTTGGTTTTGGTCTTGGACAAGGACTTTACCATAATTGTTAGGGATTTATACCCATGTATAAATACAATCTTTGTGCAGCCAAAAACTCTCTCTCACATCATTGTTATAGGTTTATGAAACTCTAGAGATTGATTATTGATTAAGAATCAAAAGTCCCAAAATCAATTCCATTGTTTTTGCCATTGATTATTGAAAAGACTTTCAATAATCGGAAGGATCATCTAGCAATCCAACAAGAAGAGTTCTTGGCTCGTTCTCATGTGGATCACCATTAGAGGGAGGTTGCTTTATCTCCTAAGTCTTGAAGATCTCCGTTGATTAATTCATCACCAAGTTTGAACAAGGAAGACAGAAGATTCGACATCAAAATTCTAAGCTTGAATTTTGAGAGCTGTTTTTGACAAACTTAATCGCATTCAAGGTATGTAATTCTATTTCATATTCTTCATCTCTTCATGCTAGACGGATCTAAGGGCTAGGGTTTTGTTGTTGTATAAAATTTTTCCGCTCCGTTTGTAACCCCAAAACCCAACAGTTAAGTCGACTGGCCTTTGCCTCGGCCTCCCTCAGAGTCCTGCTAGAGTCACTATCAGCACCCAATAAGGCCTGACGCCTTTCTCCCAAAATGATCTGAGTCACCCCCATCTCTCTCTCATACCAATCCAGGTAAACTATGGTCAAAATAGTAATCTCCCTACTCTTGATAATGACTCTGGGAGAAAAAGCAGCATATGCCCATGCCCTCGAGAAAAAGGAGAAACTACCAGGATCTCTCATATCCAAAGATACCACCCCCATGGTGCGAATGTCCTCCCATTTATCCAGTGGCTCCTGTAAGGCTCCAAACTGTCTCAATATTAAGCATGGAATGTAGAAAGATGACCAAGACAGCCCTGTGACCCTCACTATGTAGGACTCCTGAAATGTCCTTCGGGTCTGCAACCTCCAGTGAGGCACCCATCAATGAATATCTGAAGTAGACAGTCGAGCCATCATCAGCTCCTAGCGGTCCTGATCCTACTGTCTCAGTGCACCTCTCCATGAAATCAACTAGGGATAATGAATGGGCAAAGCCCTAGGTAAAGCCCTGAGCCGCTCCTGTAACCACAAAGTCAGCACAGCTGGACTCCCAGAACGCATGAAAAGGTCCCCTCTGGCCATCCTATCGATGTCGTGTAGTGTCTCTCCCAAAATCAAGGGGATGATATCTCTCCCGGCTCTGCAATCTCGGACCATGTCTAAAAGGTAACTGTGGCACACACCAAAAGACTCAGCAATAAACAAGAAAGAGAATATACAGAGAATGAAGGCACCCATAGATACCATGATCCCAGCAGTACCCAGAGATATGAATCTGCCCGAAATATCAGAACCTGCATAAAAAACCATTCCCAAATCTGCTGCCCAAGTGGAGTTTTCACCCCACTTTCTCAAAACCTGCATAAAAAACCATTCCCAAACACATTTCATATGTCCCAAACACAATCATATACATATTGGCCCGATATCCGCCACATTTCCACAAAAAATTGCCCCGAGGCTCAAGTAACGTGCCAAGTAGTAATAATAACAACAAATAATAATAAACCAATTCTTGCCTCTTCGTGCACTCGTCATGAAGAGACGGGGAACTACAACTGTCTTGCCCACTCCCGGGCTCAAAAAAAAAAAGAAAAATAAATCATTATCATTACATGTCTTTGCCCACTCTCGGGCCCCCAAATAAAAATAAAAAACAAATTGTTTTGTGTTCCATTTTCTTTCTCTCTCTCTCTCTAACCTAAGTGCAGGAAAAATAGGACCCTAAGCATTAGACTCCTCGTCGCTGCTAAACTCGTAAAACTCAGGGTCCTTCATCACATCCTCCTCATCTCTCACATCTGACAAATCAACATGCACATGCTCATACTCCGCCAGCTGCTCCAGAATGTCAGTATTAGGCCCACGCCCGCGAGGCACACCGCTGTCGAAGATGATGGGTGTCCCGAGGCTGATGACGAAGAAGCTCCACCCCCAACATGCCTCCTCTTGCGCTCAGGCTCCTGCACACTCCCGCAGCCCTCGAAGCACAAGCCAGCTTCCTCAAGAGAGACCGAGCCAAATGCTTCCATCCCCTATTCTGTCGCACCAAAGTGTCATAGGTACGAGCAAGGACCTGCGAGAAAGAAGAAAACTCAGAAAATCACAGAAAAGTAGTGGTATAGTAGAAATAAAAGAAAAGAGACACAGAAAATAGAAATCCAAGGATTACTTACTGTGCTATCAATCGGTAAAGTGAACTCGGCCTCTCTTGTGTCAGGGACAGGTACCATCAGCCTCCTCGGCACCCCGTTATCTCCGAATGGAATAACGTTTTCTTCAAAAAATCCCCGTTATTTCCAAATGGGATAATATTTTCTCCCAAGAATCTCCGTAATCTCCAAAAGGAATAACGTTTTCTTCCAAAAATTTTCCATTATCTCCAAATGGAATAACGTTGTCTCCCAAAATTTTCCGTTATCTCCGAATGGAATAACGTTGTCTCCCAAAATTTTCCGTTATCTCCAAATGGAATAACGTTATCTCCCAAAATTTTCCGTTATTTCCAAACGAAATAACATTGTCTCCCAAAATTTTCCATTATCTCCAAATGGAATAACGTTGTCTCCCAAAATTTTCCCGTTATCTCCAAATGGAATAACGTTGTCTCCCAAAATTTTCCCGTTATCTCCAAATGGAATAACATTTCCTCCCAAAATCTCTATTATCTCCAAATGGGATAATGTTTCTTATGAAAAATCTCCGTTATCTCCAAATGGGATAACGTTTCTTATGAAAAATATCCGTTATCACCAAATGGGATAACGTTTCTTATGAAAAATCTCCGTTATCGCCAAATAGGATAACATTTCTTATGAAAAATTTCCGTTATCTCCAAATGGGATAACGTTTCTTATGAAAAATTTCCGTTATCTCCAAAAGGAATAACGTTTTCTCTAAAAAATTTCCGTTATCCCCAAAAGGAATAACGTTTTCTCTCAAAAAATCTCTATTATCTCTGTTAGAATGGAATAACGTCAGGTGACCCCTCCAAATTCGTCAATAAAATCTGGTGACCCCTCCAAATTCGTCAGGTGACCCCTCCGAATTCGTCAATAAAATCAGGTGACCCCTCCAAATTCGTCAATAAAATCAGGTGACCCCTCCGAATTCGTCAGGAGACCCCTCCAAATTCATCAATAAAATCAGGTGACCCCTACAAATTCGTCAATAAAATTAGGCGATCCCTCCAAATTGTCAAACTAATTAGGTGACTCCTCTATCAATGTAAAAACTCCGAGAATCCTAGACCTGTTGCTTAATTGTCTAGCGATTTTCCTGAACTAGGTTTCGGCTCGATTCCTCCCGAGGATACATAGGTAGCCTTTCAAAGGTTCAACCATCCGACCACATCGGTCACCCCCTTCCTTTACCATCTCCCCAGCGGTGTGCGAACTACGACCCGACTTGATTCCTCCCAAGTATACGTAGGTAGCCTATTAAAAGGTCCAGCCATTTGACCTCTTAGGTCACCTTTTTTCTTCCTTTAAAGCAAGGGACTTGTTTATCTTCACCATTCCCCAGCAGTTCCGAACTACGATTGTGGCTTGATTCCTTTGGGATACGTAGGTAGCCTATTTTAGGTTCAGCCAATCCGTCACACACGACATTCTTTCCCCACCAGATCCAGAACTACGATTAGGCTTGATTCCTCTCAAGGATACGTAGGTAACCTTTACAATGGTTTAGTCATTCGACCACCTTGGTCACCCAATCCATCTCGGCAGTTCACCAGATTGGATTCTCACTTTTATCGACAACCCCACTTGCTTTGCAAGTACCGTTGCCGAGGGGTTTCCGTAAGTACTCACATCTGGCTCACAACCACCTATCTGAGTTTCCTAGCAATTTCCCAAACTTTCATGAAGTTTAGGGGAAATTCGAGAACTTTTCATTACTTTCTGAGCAAGGAAGGACCTACCAAGAATTACAAAACTGGATAGGATCTCGTTGGAAAGAAGCTTCCAGCTCTGCCTCCTTGCCTTGTTCTAGAAACCGACTGAGTCGACAGAAGAAGAAGCCGTGCGACCTCTTTTAGCGAAAAATGGCGCCGCGCGGCCTTATCCGTAGCCTGGCAGAAGCCTATAAATTGAGGCCTTCTCTACCCATTTTCAAGAACAGTTTTTTAAGCAATAAACCTTTGCAGAAATCTAAACACGAATTCTCTCTCATAAAACCTAAGAGCCCACTCTCTCTCCTAAACCAACCTAATCCTAATCTATTCCTAATAGACCTATAATCAAGAAACACCCCTAAGAAGATAGAGATCAACCAATAATTGGTAATCTCTCCTTCTCCCTACCTTAATCTACATCTATACACTTTTACTCTCTTTCATACTTGTTGATTACTTGCTATTATGAGATAAAGTTTCAATCTTTGCACTTTATTCTTGTAGATCTACTCTCACATTATATTATCTCTTTTATTACTTGTTATTATGTTGTAAAGTTTCCGTCTTTATACTTTAGCAATGTAGATCTATCATTCCCCACTCCCCTACACAAGTGATTCAAGGGAATCCTCTCCCAAGGATGAACAAAGACTTGTTCTAGGGATGATTCACCTAAAGATGATGTGGTCCTTTTTATATTCCTAGATAAAAATGCTATCTTTGTTTACTAAATGCTCCCCCTTTGTCCCTAGATCTAGCCTTCCTATGATTGTCCACCTATTGGGATACTAAGGACATAGGATGAGCCATAAAGATCCAATATTTGTATATAAATGTCTTAGATCTATACTTCCTTAGTATTCTCCTAGCATCCTAAGTGGGATATTAGTGTAAAGTTCCAATCTTTTCACTAATTTATCCACAAAATGCTATAAAACTTGCTCCAAGGATCACCTAAGTCAAAGATAATGGCTCAAAAGGTGTGGGGCAAACCTAAAAAAAACTCAATCTTTATATACTAAAAATCCTAGATTTATGTCTTGCATACTATCTTTAGTGTGTAAAATGGTGGATTTAATGTAAAGTTTCAATCTTTACATCTAAATCTCCAACAAAGATGTAATCTTTGTCCCCCTCTTAGAATGTTCCATCATAAAGCTTAAAGATCCAATCTTTGGTTACACCTAACCTAAGAATTCCCTAATGAAGGTTGGAGTAAGATACATCTAGGCCTTACATGGCCTAATTGGTCAATAATCCAATCAAAAGGGTCGAAAAGGTTGAATGGTGATATCCACGAGCTCTAAATGGACATGGGATCAAAATCCCGAAAATATCAAAGTTCAAGTCATCCTAGACCTAGAACCTTCTAAAAATGGTTTCTAGCTTAGGAAAAGGCTTGGCATATTCCTTTAAATATGTAAAAATTATTCTTTCTCTTTCTTAAATCACGTAGACACACACTTGCACAAACTTTGGACCCCTTGGAAGACTTGCTTTTGCAAGGCCCCTTGGGTGAACGCCAAACGTTCTTCCCAAGGGGTAACTTAGCCTCCGGACCTAGTATCTTTTTCCTTTTTTTCAAAGTTTTGAGGACTATCAAAATGGCGTGGCGACTCCGTTTTTCGTTAATTTGGTGTTTTCCAACGATGAGGTGACTCGGCCCTCGAAATGATTCGCAAACTACCTATGCGAGCATGCGTGATCGTGGGGTAATCCATAGATGTGTTTGGTCTCTTTTGTGGATGACGTGCTGTGCAAGGCATTAACCAGCACCTTCACAGGTGCAACACTGACATGGTTCCATGGCCTAACCACTGGCTGCATCACATCATGGAGCTACATGAGAAGAAAGTTCCTCGGAAGGTTCTTTACAGCTAGAGCTCGTAAGAAATCAGTCACTGATCTGAATAACATGACTCAGGGCAAGACCGAGAGTACTATGAGCTACTTTACAAGGTTCAAAGAGTTGGTTGACCAAATTGAGGAAGACCTCACAGATAGGGAGGTCATCAACTTCTTTAGAAATGGAGTGTCCTCTCCCGATCTGGATTATGAGCTCGAGGTTAGGAGGGAGACCATGAGGAAGGAGCTGTTCGAGAGTGCCTATGATGCAGCTGTGGCTGAAGAACGGAAGGAGAGAAAGAAAGAAAAAGGCTCAAAACATTCTGAATTTAGTGAGTCGATAAAGGGGGGACAGACAAAGAGTAACGACAACAAGGGGAAAAACAGAACTAGGGCGACTGAAGGAGTCCCTGAAAACTTCACCCCACTCATAGTTTTCAGATTGAGATAATGATCACGGTCGACCTAGGTCCTCCTGCCCTAATGAATTCTCAAAATAAATTCAGAAGGGATAACGGAAGGTACTGTGAATATCACAAGGATACCAGGCACACAACATATAAATGTATGAGTTTGAAGAGGATCATCCAAAAGTGGGTGAATGAAGGAAGGTTGGATAGGTTTGTGAAGGGAAATTATCTTGCGGGAGGAGATCAACCTACCAGAGGTGTGCCTGAACCAAGGCAACCTAGATTGACGTTGGGGGTGAAAGCTAAGGAGACGAGCAACACTGCACTAAAACACAAGATCTTCCATTTAAACAAAGCACCCTATGTACCCCAGAAGCTGTGTCCAAGAGGAGGTAATCAGTTTCTACCCCTACGAACTGGCTGCGAGCATGAATTTAAGGGAGTAGATTTTGGTGATTCCAGGGCTCATTGATGACTGCACGTCGAGTAGAATCTTGGTCGACACGGGGACCTGCAATGACATTCTCTATTACCGAACCTCCAAGACATGGGGTTGACAGACGGCAGATTATCACCGTATTCAAGTCGACTAGAAGGTTTCACCAATCACAGGGTTGATGCCAAAGGACAAATAGAGCTAGAGGTCGACATCGGACATCATCCCTTAAGGACAACGGCTAAGGAAACATTCATAGTTATTGATGTTATAAGTGATTACCACGCTATACTGGTATACCTAGACATATCACTCTAGGGATGGTGCTTTTGATTCCCCATCAAAGAGTCAAGTTTCCCACCATGTTGGAGTGGAGTGTGTACTAAGCACGGCTAGAGAATATTTGGACCATGTGCTTCTATCCAAGAAGAAGAGAGAGTTGGAAATTGACACTCTATAGGCAAGATGTAAATTCTCCAAGTCCGTCACCACTACTTTCAGATTATCCGTGATCCAGTGTATAGAGGAGGCGACCTATCCCTCACAAGAACATGTTATGACTGAGTCGACACGTCCCTCTAAAAACACTTGGGTCACAGTAGATAAAATTTTGGTCGACCAGATCATCATTGGCGACCTATGCCTCCAAATCAACCAAAACTCAGGTGCCTCCAACGGGGAGATAGCTGCTGAGCTAGATGATATGATCGAAGAGGAAGCTCCACACTTGGAAGCTGAGGAAAGAAAAAGAGTCAGAGAGATCATCATTGAGACTATGCAGTTTAGAGACGGCCTAGAACTGGAACCAGTAGACGTGCTGGAAAATTTAGATGTCAACTCATCTCACCCGAGCAAAAAATCAGAATAGGAAGACAATTGTTACCAGAAGAAAGGGTGGAAATAGTCGACCTGTTAAAAGAAAGTGATGATGTCTTTGCTTGGAAGGTAGAAGACATAAGGGGTGTCAAAGAAGAGGTCGATGTGCATCGTTTGGAGGTCAACCCCACCATGAAATTCAAAAGTCAAAGACTAAGGGTTTTTGCTGTAGACAAATAAAGGGCAATCAAACAAGAGGTAAATAAACTTCTTATTGCAGGTATAATCAAGGAACCATCCTACACTACTTGGCTGGCAAATGTGGTGATGGTCAAAAAAGCTAATGGAAAGTGTAGGTGTGCATTGACATCACTGATCAAAATCTAGCATGCCCAAAGTACAGTTACCCACTCCCACGGATAGACAAATTGGTTGACTCAATAGCTGGACATGCCACCCTCAGTTTCCTCGATGCTTATTCAAGATATCACCAGATAAAAATGCACGAGGATGATATTGAAAATACGGCCTTCCAAGCTGCTAGGGGGATATATTGTTACACCAAGATGCCATACGAACTGAAGAATGCTGGAGCTACCTACCAGAAGATGATGAATAGAGTCTTTGCTAGTCAGATTAGTTGAAACATGGAAGCCTACATCGACGACATGGTCATCAAAACCAAGGCTGGTCGTCATGTGGTCGACCTAAGGGAAACGTTCGCCAATCTACGAGCAAACGACATGAAGCTGAACCTGAGAAAGTGTGTTTTCGGGGTAGCGGCTAGCAAGTTTCTAGGGTTCATGATATCATAAAGAGGCATCGAAGCTAATCCAGAAAAGATAAAGGCCTTGGTAGAAATGCAAGAGCCTACATGCATAAAGGAGGTCCAACGATTGAATGGTAGGGTCGCAGCTCTAGGTCGCTTCATAGAAAAATCAGCGGAGATCTCTCCCCTTCTTCAAAACTTTGAGGGGGACAAAAAACATTGAATGGACGGCCGAATGTTCCTCTCTACCATTGCTGAGCAGCCCAATCCAAGGAGAGAGTTTGTGTGTCTACCTATCAGCTGGTGATCGAGCAGTGACCGCAGTTCTGGTCAGAGAGGAAATGGCCTTCAGAAACAAATCTACTATGTAAGCAAGGCCTTGTCCAACGTAGAAGGGAAATACTTCAATGCTGAAAAGGTCGCCTACGCCTTAGTGGTAGCAGCCAGGAAGCTCAGACCTTACTTCTCTGCTCACCCTATTGTCGTACTAACTAATGCTCCATTGAGAAAGATATTTCACAAAACAGAAAGCTCAGGTCGACTGCTCAACTGGTCTATAGAATTGACGAAGTTCGACATTAAATATAGGCCTCAAAAATCATTAAAGGCTTAACCTTTGGCAGACTTCTTGGTCGAGCTTACGTTAAACAAGGAGGATAATAGGGAGAGCACCCCAAAAGAAAGCTTGAAAGGGAAAGAACAATCGGCCAAACAGACAAGGAACTTACCCAATGATTGCTGGAAGGTTTACTAGGATGGGTCAGCTACAAGGGATGTTAGTGGAGCTGGAATTGTGTTGATTGAGCCAGAGACTGGCAGAGCTTTTGAAGAAGCCCTATGGTTCAAATTCCAAGCTTTCAACAACCAGGCCGAATATGAGGCCTTGATTGCATCAGTTGAATATGCCAAGTGCTTTGGAGCAACCAAGATCATAGCTTATTGTGACTCCCAACTGATTGTGAATCAAGTCAAAGGAGAGTACGAAGTGATCAACCAGGTTCAGATTAAGTACTGCGAACTGGTGAAGAGGTTGGTACATGACTTGGAGTTTTGAGAAACACGAAGTGTAGGCCGCGAAGAAAATGAGTTGGCCGACCTACTTTCCAAACTAGCTACCTCAGACGAGCGACATGGAGATCCAATCTCATACCTAGAGTATCCAGCATACGAAAGAGTGCAAGTTCTATGCTCGGTCCACGGCTCTAAGTGTTGGATTGATGAAATAAAGGCTTACATTGAAACAAGCGAGCTGCCAGCTAACAAGTAAAAAGCGAGAGAAATCAAGAAAAAGTCCCTAGATTTGTTATACATGGGGATGCACTATTTAGAAGATCATTTGTGAAACCATTGTTGAGGTGTGTTCATCCTATGGAGGTTCCTCACCTCTTGCTCGAGGTGCATAGTGGAGTATGTGGTGGACACCCGGGAGCCAGAACTTTGGCGGACAAGATACTCACCTTAGGATACTATTAGCCTCATATAAGGGAGGATGCTCCTGAGTTCGTGCAAAAGTGTGACAGGTGTCAGAGGTATGCTGACCTGCCAAGGCTCCCTACAACCGAACAAACACCGGTGATCGCAGCTTGGCCGTTCGACATGTGGGGGTAGATTTGATCGGACCCTTCCCACCCGCCCGAGGAAATTGTAAGTATGTAATTGTGGCCATTGATTATTTCACCAAATGGATCGAGACAAAGCCTTTGTCAAAAATAACAGAGGAAAATGTCATCAACTTCGTCCACGATTACATTTGGTGCCGCTTTGGGGTGCCACATTCAATTGTTTCAGACACGGGCTACAATTTTCCATAGCTTTTGAAATAGAAATGAATAGATTGGGAGTTCACACCGGAAGCCATCGGTCACTTATCCTCAAGGTAATGGGCAAGTAGAAGCAGCGAACAAACTAGTATTGACAGCACTAAGTAAGGGCCTAATTGGATGAGCTGGAATATGTTTGGATGAACTACCCCTTGCTCTTTGGGCAGTCCGCACAACCACATGGGGGCCTACATGAGAGACCCTATTCTCCCTTACTTTTGGGTCGGAGGCCATGGCACCTGCCGAGCTGCGAATTCTTACATTTAGGGTGGCCTTGTTTGACCAGAACCAGAATATCTACTACAGATTGCTCAACTTGGACCTACTAGACGAGAAATGCATGACTGCTCAGCTTAGAATGGTAAACTACAAGAAGAAAACTAAGGGTTATCATGACAAGAAGGTCAAGAAAAGGTCGTTCAACGTTGGGGACTATGTGCTAAGGATGATCGAGGTAACCATAAGGAAGGATGAACATAATAATTTATCTCCGAACTGGGAAGGACCCTACATCGTCACCAGAATTGTTAAGGAGGGGACCTACATGATTGGCCATCCATATGTGTAAGTACCCAAATATGGCTCATGCCTTCCAATCTAAGTTTCCTAACAATTTCCCAAACTTTCATGAAGTTTAGGGGCAATTCAGGAACTTTTCTTTACTTTATGAGCAAGGAAGGACCTACCAGGAATTACAAAACCGGATAGGACCTTGCTGGAAAGAAGCTTCCAAATCTGCCACCTTGCCTTGTTCTAGAAATAGGTTGAGTCGACAGAAGATTGGGCCGTAAGGCTTCTTTTAGCGCAGGGTCACACCGCGCGGCTTCATTAGTAGCCTGGTAGAAACCTATAAATAAAGACCTTCTCTACTCATTTTCATATACAATTTTCATAGCAAAGTCACTCTGCAGAAATCCAAACTCAAAATACTCTCTCCTAAGACATAGCAAACTTGTCTCTCTCCTAAATTAATCCAATCCTAATCTATTCCTAATAGATCTAGTCCAAAGAACACTTCCTAAGAAGATAGAGAAGCACCAATATTGGTAATCTCTCCTTTTTTCCACCTCTAATACACTCTTATATTCTCTCATTCTCTTGCTACTTGTTGATTACCTTCCATTATGCTCTAAAGTTCCAATCTTTAATCATGTAGATTCATACTTCCCCTTCCCTAAACATAAATGAATCATGGAGATCCTCTCCCTATGATGAACAAGATCCCACAAGTGGCTTGTTCTAGGGATGATCTACCAAAAGAGGATGTGACCCCCTTTTATATTTATGTCTAAAAATGCAATCTTTATGTGTTAAATGCCCTCTCCTTCCCTAGATCTAGCTTTTTCTATGATTGTCCACCTATTGAGGTATTAAGGGCATAGGAAAAGTCACAAAGATACAATTTTTTATATATTTCTCTCTTAAATTCATAATTTCCCTTATCCCTTTTAACATCTCAAATGGGGAAATCAATGTAAAGACTCAATCTTTACATTGATTCCACCACATTGATGTTATAATTTCTTTATTCCTCCCCATGTCCCCAAGATTGGAATCTTTTCCTAGGATTGTCTAAAGTCTATTAAGGTGTCAAAGACATAGGATGAATATAAAAATCCAATCTTTATGTCTCATTTCTCTAGACCCATGGTTCTTGAGCATTTCTAAAGTGAAAATTGGTGTAAAGACTCAATCTTTACACTAATCTCATTACAAAATGCCATATATCATGTTCCTTTGTTTTTTTTTTCTTTTTTTTTTAAGAAGGGGATCAACACATTTCACCGCTCCCCCCATGATGCACTTCATGTTCCTTTGTTGAGATCAATGATTCTTGGTCCCAAGATATCCTATGATCACTTGAGATAAATATACCAAAATATCCCTACGAATCACCATTGTCTCAAGATGTAGGATTGATGGCCAAAGATTCATTCTTTTTCTAATACCTCATTCTTGGACTTAAATTTGACACTTTGATCACATTTGACTAAAATCCCCAATGAAAGTTAGATTAAAATATATCAAGGATCCTATGCCTAAATACGTTGATTAATCTAATGGGAGGGTCGAAAGGTCGTGTAATGATGATCACAAGCTCAAAAGTGGGTAGGGGATCAAAATCCTGAAAATATCAAAGTCCAAGGCATCTTGAACTAAAATCCTCTTAAAATGGTTCTTATGTTCGGATAAAGATTTGGCACATTCTTTCTCTTTCTTAAATCACACACACACACACACAAGCACAAATTTTGGATCTTGGAAGACTTGCATTTGCAAGGCTCCTTGGGTGAATGCCAAACGTTCTTCCGAAGGGTTAACTTAACCTCCGGACCTAGTATCTTTTTCCTTTTTTTCAAAGTTTTGAGGATTATCAAAATGGCGTGGCGACTCGGTTTTTCATTAATTTGGTGTTTTCCAACGAGGTGACTCGGCCCTCGTAATGATTCGCTAACTACCCAATGCGGTATGGCATTTGCGCGATCGTGGGGTAATTCATAGTTTGCGACTCTACTGGGGACCCGATTAAATGCTTTCCAAACTTCTTCTCTCATAAGAAGCTTTGGAACAATTTACGAGGGTTAGCCTTCAATCCCGGGTCCAATTTTTGTGCTTGTGTGAATCTTTTTTCCTTTTTATGCATTCCTTGTTCTCTTTTTTGGCTTGTATATATTCTGAACAATGACCGGTACAGTTCTGAAGCTGAAAATTGCCCAGAATCTCTGGCTAAACATTCTGGAATTGCAACAGTTTGGAACCTGGAAAATTGCTGGATCCAGCCGTGCGGCCTGATCTGCCCTGGACCAAGCCGTGCGGCTTTATTCGCAGTTCCACCAGGACAGTCTCTTCTGGCATTTAATCTGGAAACTGTGGAAACTTTGGGACTATTCTGTCCAGAATCTAGACTGATTTCAATAACCAGAAAATTACGTGCCTACGTGATGCATTTCCCCGTCCTAAAACATTCTTTTAAGACACATATTGAAAATCTCTATTTTAACTCAAAAAAATAATTTTTAGTGACCGCACACTACGCGCACTATATACTCCTGTACACTTTTGCACACTATGTCCTCAACCCGCGATGGTTGTTCAGTTGCAGTCACGAAAAGTGTTACGACGCTCCCGGGCGCGCACGGAACCATCCCAACCTCCCCTTGGCTTAACCCGTGTCGACCACTGCACTAGTCCGTATCACACTTTTTAAAGCGTGACTTTTGGTTGGTTTTTGTTTAGACCGTGTTATACAGCCTTGTCGTATGCCCCCATAAAAGTCAAACCCGAGCCCATGCTAGAGTCAAGATTCCTTGCGCAAGCGAAGCCATGTCAAAATTTCGTTAGGCAAAATTGGCAAAATCTTAACCCCCGGCATTGACTTTGACTTTGACTTGCACAGAGTATGTAAAAGTCAAACCCAAGCCCATGTTAGAGTCAAGATTCCTCACGCAAGCGAAGCCATGCCAAAATTTCGTTAGTCAAAATTGGCAAAATCTTGACCCTCGGCATTGACTTTGACTTTGACTTGCACGAAGTATACAACCAGGCTCAATGTGACGCCGTGTCATTCGAATTTTAACGTCCGACCTATGCCTATTATTTTCCTTGGACAACGCCGAAGTCAACGTCTCTCGCGCAAGCGAAGCTATGCCGAAATTCCGTTAAGGCTAAAGATTTGACTTTGACGACATTAACATTGACTATAATCCGCATCGCTCGTGCGCTAAAATTCCTATGATCCACTAGACCCTAGGACCGTTCTGCTCTTTTCGGTCGGTGGGATCCGCTTGCCCTATGGAAACCTTGTTCGAGGTTACAGGTTGAGGGGCCCATAGACGTAGTGAAAGAACCCACTGATCCAGGATCTAGAGTAGTTGCAAAAAAGAAGGGCAACCTTTTCCAACCAAATAGGGCTAATCAAAAGACACTGTTTTAAGTAAACTTGAAGATTCTTAACTGCATGTTACTTGAGCCTTCAGCCTAAACACCTACCCCCGAGTCTAAACCTTGCCTATCCCTTTTCCGCAGCGAGAAAGAAGTGGGTGAGAATACCTGGTCAGCGGCTTTTTAGTGTAGAAATCTCAGGCTCAGACAGTTCATCAGAATCATCAGTCTTGTCTACTCAGTGGTTTAGAATGGCAGATATGACAGAAAACAGTGGTGGTACGGGTAATCCGATGTCTAGAGAGGAAGAGTTATCCCTCGCCTTGGAAAACAGCCGCAAGGTTCATGAAGAGCAACAAGCCATGCTCATCGATGCTCTTCGCCGCCATAGGGTTCAGATAGCAGTTGAAGCAAACGGTTTCTTGGTCATGGTTGAAGATGAGACTCTAGAAATAGTAACTTCAGCCCCTCCATCCTACAACCAATGCCCTCCTCCTTCAACATATGATCCCCCACCAAGGACTACTGCCCTTCAGTTCCTCCAAGTATCTCAGGCTATCAGGGCTCCAACATCCTTAGTTCCTCAAAACGGATCGGGCTTCGTTCACTATCAACTGCGAATGAATGCTACGGCCACACCTGTTTCTCAATTTTAGCAGTACCTGCCAGTTTATGCTCCAGCTTCACATAATCAGTTTGAGCCATGTGGCTATGTTCTGAAGCTCCTATACTCACCCAAATACGATAGTGAGTTGCTAAAAGATAATCCGGATGCCTCAAGTTTTCCATTGCCGCCTGTCGAACTTAGTGAATTTACCCGTCAGTTTCACCGGCCTACTACTTTGGTTCCCTCTACTGATAAAAGTCTTGTTGCGAGTTCCAGTAACTCGAGAGTTCCCATTGACCCCCATGTGGCAATATTGATGGGGCAAATGAAACGAATGCAAGAAAAGCTTGATCTCATGATGAGTACCAGTACTCCCTCGACCCAAGACGTCGAAACAGGCAAAGAAGTGATTTTGCTGTGCAAAATTCAAAGACCGAAGTGAGAGAATCTAATAGGACAACTTGCCCCGGAACTCGCTTGGCCAATGCCAGTTCTAAGCTTGAGAAAGGCCTGAAGACACAACCAGCCTCAAACACAACCCAGTACTATCAGTATCGAGCGTCAACTGCACCCAACTCAGCATCGATTCCTCACAAAGGAAAAAATGCCACAGCCTTCCTTAGGCATATCCAATAATGGAACCAATTGAACAATGGAAATCCAAGTCGTAGGAACAAAAGTGCCTCCCGAAAACACCACTCCCTTCATTATGACAATGTGGAGATGCCTTTGAGCAAGATGCTGGAAGAACTAGTGAAAGAAAAGCTGATAAATCCACTGGAGAATTGGAAGCCCAAGAACCCAAATATCCGTCTGGACGACAAGACCAAGTACTGCGCTTTCCACCAGTACCACGGACACGACACCGATGATTGAAACTATTTGAGGCATGAGATCTAGAAGATGATAGAAGATGGAACGCTTGAATGCGCACGTGAATCTAACAATCTTTCCCCAAACAATGCCAACATGAATGTCGTGGAGTGGGAAGCAGGGCCAGCTAACTCAGACCCAACTCCTTTGCCAATGTCACACATCTATTATGACATTTGTGATTGTACGGATTGTTTAGAAGATGAGTTTCAGGACTGGATAAGTGAAGACTCTCCCCAGAGGAAAGGAAAATCATCCTCCCAGCAGAAGTTGAAAGAAAGATATGAGGCCGGAGATACCAGCATAGGGACACTCGGGGAACCCTCGGGACAATTCGATTACTAGACTAGGGGCTACCTATCCTTAAACAAAATTAAAAGGATAAAACAGTCTCTCAGTCAACCTTCGTAGGTTCTAGTGCTTTACTTTTAATCAAGTCCTCCTTGGACAATGTAGTTAATCTTAAACTTTCTATTTATAAACGTCTTTTTTTTTTCTTTTCTAGCTAGATTCAAGACATTATTTGCACACCTACATTATATTTAATGAAATGGTTTTATTTTATATGATTACCCGCATTGCTCAACAAATAATCTCTCGAAATGACTAAGGTTTAAATTAATTGGTGTGAGAAAGTCAAACAAATGCCCTCCATATACACTTTCCTTACCTTACAAAGGCCTCCATCAAGCCATAAACTTTCCAAATCATGTCCCCATCATCATCTTGACCAAGTCAATGACTGCGGCAACATCAAGGAACAACAAAAGGTCACTCGGCATTAAAAGATTGACCCCATGTCGACAACAACCTAGGGGCTTGCCATCGCCCTCATGTACATCAAGAAAGTTCAAGCAGGGTCTTGCCTTCGCCCTCATGTGCTTCAAAAAAAAAGTTCAAGCAAGAACTTAAAAAAAAGAAAAAAAAAGAAAAAAGAATAAAAATGAGGCTAAGGACCCAGCACCGCCAATCGGAAGCTTGACAGATGGACAAAATTAAAACTCGAAGAATGAAAGTTGTCGATAACAATGGAGCAGTTAAGGCAAAGACAAAAACATATCATAAGGCCCTTGAGCTGTATTCAAATTCTTTCTCCCCCGATGAAAGACGACGATCAAGAAGCAATGGAATCGTTGAAGTAGCCGTCAAAAAATGACTTGTCAAGGTATCATCTTAAGGCCCATGCCTCATCAACAAACCTTCCTATCCGAGCCTTTTCACCAAAGGGATCACAAATGTTCATACCCTTTCCCAAATCTAAACACATTTCAGCCCGAACTACGGCGACCTGAGCTCCTCACAATGAGGGGAACGTAGGCAACCAGAAATGGTTCGATCATAAACACATTCAAATTCCAGAAAATTCGGTCTCATCAATAGCCTCTCCTATACACAAACTTTCTTCACATTGATCGAATTTCTCCTCATGAATAATCAAAATGTTTATTCATATCGAGATTATTGCTTGGCTAGACCGTGTCATACAGCCTTGTCGTATACCCCTGTAAAAGTCAAACCTGAGCCTATGCTAGAGTCAAGATTCCTCGCGCAAGCGAAGCCATGCCAAAATTTCGTTAGGAAAAATTGGTAAAATCTTGACCCATGGCATTGACTTTGACTTTGACTTGCACAAAGTATGTAAAAGTCAAACCCGAACCCATGCTAGAGTCAAGATTCCTCGCGCAAGCGAAGCCATGCAAAAATTTCGTTAGGCAAAATTGGCAAAATCTTGACCCCCGACATTGACTTTGACTTTGACTTGCACGAAGTATACAACCAGGCTCAATGTTACGCCGTGTCATTTGACTTTTAATGTCCGACCTATGCCTATTATTTTCCTTGGACAACGCCGAAGTCAATGTCTCTCGCGTAAGCAAAGCTATTCCGAAATTCCGTAAAGGCTAAAGATTTGACTTTGACGGCATTGACATTGACTATAATCCGCATCGCTCGTGCGTTAAGATTCCTATAATCCACTAGACCCTAGGACCGTTCGGCTCTTTTTGGTCGGTGGGATCCGCTTGCCCTATGGAAACCTTGTTCGAGGTTACAGGTTGAGGGGTCCATAGACGTAGTGACGGAACCCACTGATCCAGGATCTAGTTTTGTTGCGAAAAAGAAGGGCAACCTTTTCCAACCAAATAGGGCTAATCAAAAGACGCTGTTTTAAGTAAACTTGAAGATTCTTAACTGTATGTTACTTGAGCCTTCAGCCTAAACACCTACCCCGAGTCTAAACCTTGCCTATCCCTTTTCCGCAGAGAGAAAGAAGTGGGTGAGAATACTGGGTCAGGGGCTTTTCAGTGCATAAATCTTAGGCTCAGACAGTTCATCAAAATCATCAGTTTCGTCTACTGAGTGGTTTAGAATGGCAGATATGACAGAAAACAGTGGTGGTACGGGTAATCCAATGTCTAGATAGGAGGAGTTAGCCCTCGCCTTGGAAAATAGCCCCAAGGTTCATGAAGAGCAACAAGCCTGGCTCATCGATGCTCTCCGCCGTCATGGGGTTCAGATAGTAGTTGAAGCAAACGGTTCCTTGGCCATGGTTGAAGATGAGACTCCAGAAAGAGTGACTTCAGCCCCTCCATCCTACAACCAATGCCCTCCTCCTTTGACATATGATCCCCCATCAAGGGCTACTACCCTTCAGTTCCTCCCAGTATCTCAGGCCATCAGGGCTCCATCATCCTCAGCTCCTCAGAACGGATCGGGCTTCATTCACTATCAACAATGAATGAATGCTATGGCCACACCTGTTTCTCAGTTTCAGCAGTACCTGCCAGTTTATGCTCCAGCTTTACATAATCAGTTTGAGCCATGCGGCTATGTTCTGAAGCCCCTATACTCACCCGAATACGATAGTGAGTTGCTAAAAGAAAATCCGAATGCTTCAAGTTTTCCGTTGCCGCCTGCCGGACTTAGTGAATTCACCCGTCAGTTTCACCGGCCTACTACTGTGGTTCCCTCTACTGATAAAAGTCTTGTTGCAAGTTCCAGTAACTCGAGAGTTCCCGTTGACCCCCATGTGGCAATATTGATAGAGCAAATGAAACGAATGTAAGCAAAGCTTGATCTCATGATGAGTACCAGTACTCCCTCGACCCAAGATGTCAAACCAGGCAAAGAAGTGATTCTGTCGTGCAAAATTTAAATGCCCGAAGTGAGAGAATCTGATAGGACAACTTGCCCCAGAACTCGCTTGGCCAATGCCAGTTCTAAGCTTGAGAAAGGCCTGAAGACACAACCAACCTCAAACATAACCCAGTACTATCAGTACCGAGCATCAACTGCACCAAACTCAGCATCAATTCCTCACAAAGGAAAAAATGCCACAGCCTCCCTTAGGGATATCCAACAATAGAACCAATTGAACAATGGAACTAATTGAACAATGGAAATCCTATTCATAGGAACAACAGTGCCTCCCAAAAACACCGCTCCCTTCATTATGACAATGTGAAGATGCCTTTGAGCAAGATGCTGGAAGAACTAGTGAAAGAAAAGCTGATAAAGCCACTGGAGAATTGGAAGCCCAAGAACCCAAATATCCATCTGGACGACGAGACCAAGTACTGCGCTTTCCACCAGTACCACGGACATGACACCGATGATTGCAACTATTTTAGGCATAAGATCCAGAAGCTGATAGAAGATGGGACGCTTGAATGCCCACATGAATCTAACAATCTTTCCCCAAACAATGCCAACATGAATGTCATGGAGCGGGAAGAAAGGCCAGCTAACTCAGACCCAACTCCTTTGCCAAAGTCACACATCTGTTATGACGTTTGTGATTGTATGGATTATTTAGAAGATGAGATTCAGGACTGGATAAGTGAAGACTCTCCCTAGAGGAAAGGAAAATCCTTATCCCAGCAGAAGTTGAATGAAAGATATGAGGCTGGAGATACTAGCATAGGGACACTCGGGGAACCCTCAGGACAATTTGATTACTACGTCCTATACTCAAATAAGCCCCCCTAGACTAAATCTCCTCCTTCGTCAAATGGCGGCACAATCTTAAGGCCTGCAATCCAAGCGACAATTGGAGATAGGAAGCTTGAGAGCCTCAATGGGCCAAAAACAACAAGCCATGTTCATAATGGTAAAAGCTTGAATCAAGAAGAGCTAGGTTAGAAATGTCATTTTGATGATTTCGGGATGCCAATGAGAAAAGTTTTTGACGATTTGGTAAGACAAGGTCTTCTCAAACCTCTCAAGAATTATCAGCCAAGGAACCCAGGTAACCTCTATAGGACCAAGTTTTGTGAATACCACAATCATCATGGTCACACGATCGACAAGTGACTGACTTGAAGAAAGAAGTCCAAGGGATGATCGACGAAGGTAAGCTCAAGTGCCCTGGCAGTCCAACCAACAAAGAGTAGCTAGACTAGGGGCTACCTATCCTTAAACAAAATTAAAAGGAAAAAATAGTCTCTCTATCAACCTTCATAGGTTCTAGTGCTTTACTTTTAATCAAGTCCTCCTTGGACATTGTAGTTAATCTTAAACTTTCTATTTATAAAAGTCTTTTTTTTCTTTTCTAGCTAGACTCAAGAAATTATTTGCACACCTACATTATATTTAATGAAATGGTTTTATTTAATATGATTACCCGCATTGCTCAACAAATAATCTCTCGAAATGACTAAGGTTTAAATTAATTGGTGTGAGAAAGTCAAACAAATGCCCTCCCTATACACTTTCCTTACCTCATAAAGGCCTCCATCAAGTCATACACTTTCCAAATCATGTCCCCACCATCATCTTGACAAAGTCAATGACAGTGGTAACAGCAAGGAACAACAAAAGTTCATTTAGCATTAAAAGATTGACCCCATATCGACAACAACCTAGGGGCTTGCCATCGCCCTCATGTACATCAAGAAATTTCAAGCAGGGTCTTGCCATCGCCCTCAAGTGCTTCAAAAAAAAAGTTCAAGTAGGAACTTTAAAAAAAAAGAAAAAGAAAAAGAAAAAGAAAAAGAAAAAAAATGAGGCCAAGGACCCAGCACCGCCAATCGGAAGCTTGACAGATGGGCAAAATTAAAAATCGAAGAATGGAAGTTGTCGATAACAATGGAGCAGTTAAGGCAAAGACAAAAACATATCATAAGGCCCTTGAGCTGTATTCAAATTCTTTCTCCCCCGATGAAAGACGATGATCAAGAAGCAATGGAATCGTTAAAGTAGCCGTCAAAAATGACTTGTCAAGGAATCATCTTAAGGCCCGTGCCTTATCATCCAACCTTCCTATCCGGGCCTTTTCACCAAAGGGACCACAAATGTTCATACCCTTTCCCAAAGCCAAACACAGTTCAGCCCGAACTACGGCGACCTGAGCTCCTCACAATGAGGGGAACATAGGCAACCACAAATGGTCCGGTCATAAACACATTCAAATTCCAGAAAATTCGGTCTCATCAATGGCCTCTCCTATACATAAACTTTCTTCACATTGGTCGAATTTCTCCTCATGATTAATCAAACTGTTTGTTCATATCGAGATTAGCGGTTGAATAACCCGAACATTAATAAAGGGTTTTAAGCAATCATGTGATCATTGTAAATAAAACAAGTTTTCAGATGTCTTGACAAGTCTTCCTTTTCTACATTATAAGAAAAATAGTGCTAAACACTGATTTTTTGTCAGCAGGGGCTTCCATACACTTTTACAAACTTTTCTACGCTTATACTCTCTCAAAAGAGTCAAACCCAAAGCGAGTTCTTGTGCCTACGTCGAATGAGGCTATCAAAATAATACAAAATCGGGATTCATTCCCACCTTTCGAAAAATATGCCCCTGCACGTATAAATTTCTAAAATTCTTTTCTTTTACATATTCTTGCGGTTGACTGATTTACTAAAGAAAATAAGAAAGTAAATATAAAAGGATAGGTTTTCCTCTTTTGCTACATGATGATTCAATTTGCATTAGGGCTGCATTGGAACTCTTCGAGGTGGGGCTTCGTCAAGCCATTTCTTTAGATTGGGGCTTCTCTAGTCATTTTTGGGTCCGCACCGGGTTCTTCACTATATTACGAGATGGATTCAGTCTTTGTCAGATTAACTTCAGGATCACTTTTGCAGTACCAATCAGATTGGGATTTTGCTAGGTCATAAGATTGGGGCTTCACCAAGTCACTTCTTCAAAATCTAGACTTTGCCTACTCAGTTCATCAAACCGGGGCTTTGCCAAGCAAAGGGAAGTTTTGTTTGTTGAAAGCCTGCTACGAGCAAATTATTTGGTGTCCAAGTTCGAGAATGAGATTGTAATCAGGATCGGGGGCTTAATCATGACTTTAAGTCCAACATTGGAAATCGAGTCTACAAGACCCCTTTGCACCAACCAGAATGAGATTTTTTTTTGGAATCCATGATGGGTTTCACACTTTGTAATGTAATGCTTCAATGGACTGGGGCTGCATTAAGTGCATTTGGGGATATGTTATGGTTGACCAACCAGTTTGGTTTTATAATCAATTCATTCGGGCCTTCCCCATGATACTTTGTCAAGTCGGGGTCTTCACAAGTCATTTGGAGAAAGTTTCGTTCATGGATTCCTTGAGGTCGCTTCAAACACGACTCTCTCTTTAGATGACCAGTCAGTTTGGTGCTTCGCCGTTATCTTGGATCAGACCATCAATCGAAAAGCTCTACTAAGTCATCTCTTCAAGCCGGGGCTTTGCCAATGAAGGGATCTTTCCTCGCTTTAATAGAACCTGGGGCTTTGCAAAGCTTTTCCCTCAGACCGGGGGCTTCGCTAAGTCACATCTATCCTCAGAAGAGAGGGTTGGTCACTTTGACAATTGTTTTGGAATTTCAGTCTTGGGGCTTATCGTATATCAGCTTTTCTGTATATAAGGTTTAGAATTAGGTTCTCCCCCATACTAACATTTTGCCAAGTCATTCTCTGGACATGGGCATTGTCAAACCATAATAAACCCAAACTAAAGGGGTTCATTTATCTGGATAGATTGCTTTAATCTTTGGTTCTAGAGCCTGTCAGCATCAGCTTCAAGTGCCAGAGTTTGAGAAAGGAACTTTAATCAAGACACGAGGTTTAAATCTGATCTCAGTCCAAGAGGGAATTCTGGCCCACATGATGCCTTTTGGCAGCATTAGAAACATCTTAGCAACAACAACAGTTCAGTCCGCACCCAAGGGATGCAACCCCACCTGCTCGAAACTTGTCTCAAAGAGTTCCCAAACACATACATCCAAACACATCCCCAACACATTCTTACATACATAAAATCTCTCTCACATTGCCTTCCCGTAAAAGAGTTAGCCCATGGCTCATGTGACATGCACAAAGAGAAATAACCTTAATTGATTACAAATCAAAATAGGAAATAATTTTGCCCAAAATTAGGTTTGTGCATGCCCAAAAGCAAAATAAAAAAAAATAGATAAAAGTAAAACAAAAAAAATCATCATTCTATGTGATTTCATGAATTGTTTGTCACCCCTTAGCCTTGCTAACATATACATGGATACCTCTGAAGTTTGCCTCATAATATCTAAGTCATACCATTTCATGCCTCCATGTATCATTATAAATGTCATACATATTTCAGTTTGTCTCTTCACTAACGAATGTAGGAATTCAAACAGGAAAGACCATTTTCCATCACTATTGAGACCTATCCTCAACAAGGAAGATATTCACCAAAGCCCAAAATCAGTGGTTTCAACAAAATTGCATGAACAACTCGCAAGACCTCCGTCTTTCGGTGCCTCAAGTCCGTATCGTCTCGACTTAAGATGGCTCAAGTCCTTATCATATTGGCTACAACAATCTGTTGATAAATCAAATTCAAGAAAACAGCCTCTAGTGTCTACAATTAGGCCAGAGACACCAAGTTCTTAAATGGTAAGAGACACCAAGTTCTCAGTTATCCTCAACAAATGAACAGACCTCAAATGTTCCAGCAACTCGGTCAGAGGCACTTCACACCCTCAAAATTTCTAGCAAATCGGTCAGAGGCACCTCATGCCCGCAAATGTTTTAACAACTCGGTCAGAGGCACCTCACGCCCCCAAATGTTTCAACATCTCAGCCAGATGCACCAAGCTCTCAACACTTTCAACTTCCACACATCCCCTACTGCTTGAAGCGATCCATGTAATTTTACAAGTTATACCAGCCCATGATACTTGGCCTTCGACTCCCAAAGGTAAGCACAGCAGAGGTATGCCAAAACCATATTTACATCTTTAAATACAAGTCCAACAATGCTAGTCAACCAAACCCAGAAAAGTACAAATATTCTAGGTAAGCGCCTTCAGAATAGTCATTCATCTCTAGACCGATACCTATACGAATAGATCTCGCTAGATCCTGGTGCCCTTAGATTTTTTCCCCAACATGTTGAGTACTTTCTCTATCACTTTCTATCATCACGTGAAATGATTCTTCACACATCCATACGTTAAGAAGGCAATTATTCATGCGAGATAAATCTCCTTGCTCCTTTAGTACGCAAGAAAAATCCTCGGTATCTTCCTTCATACAAGATAATCCTTCACGAAAGATAAAATCTTTGTTATCGCAAAATGGGATAACGTTTCTTGTAAAATTTCCGTTATCGCAAAATGGGATAAAACTTCTTGTAAAAATATCAGTTATCGCCAAATGGGATAACGTTTCTTGTAAAAATCTCCGTTACCGCCAAACGGGATAACGTTTTCTTGTGAAAAATCTCTGTTACCGCCAAATGGGATAACGTTTCCATACAAACTCCGTTATCTCCATTACAATGGAATAACATCCTGTTGGTGTAATGCCCTAGGCTTTAGTTATGTTTAACTTAAACCATTATGTATCATCTTTATCATTTATTATAGAGAAAGTTTATTTGGTTCATTATATGTTTACATGTTTATTATATTGAACTGCGTCCCTAGTTGTTGTGAACAACTAGTATAAGTTGGTAACGGATAATCATGGAGATGATTATATGCATGGAGACGCACATTATGCTTATGGGTACTTTCTAGAGAACGAGTACTGGACTTGACCTACTTATGAGATTTTTGACATGGTCTGTTGTCATGATTAAATCTCATGATAGTCGTGTCATTGAATCCTTTGTACCTGAGATTATCATCTTCTTCCACATGATGAAGATCGTATTTGATGTAGTCTAATACTATCTTTAATAGGATATCATAAGGGCTATGTTGGCACGATTGGATTCATGTAGGGAAGAATGATAAGTCAAGATGGGATTTGTCCCTCTTACGGAGAGAGATGTTTCCTTGGGCCCCTCGATGAATAGTGTAGATGAAATGTATTGCCATACTCAAGTGATTTGATAGAGATCAAATGCATTTGGATTATCAACATATTCGGAATCGAGAAAGCATTGAACGAGATGAGTTGACTTGGACCATGACTCATGTTCAATTGGACATCGTGGACAAAGGGATTGTGACATTTGATCTATCGAGGAATCAAGCTTTGATATTATATTAATTGGGTGGATATAATGGTTTGCTAGAAACCACTTATGTCTTGTGAGGTCATGTTTTAACTCACTACCAACATAATATAAATCCTTTTGGGTCACAGACAAAGAACGAATTTGATTCTGGCTGAAAATTGGAATTCTGGCTTGGTGTACCGCGCGACATACTTAGCCACAGTGAAAATTCGTATTCTGGCTGAGTACACCGGGCGACATACCTTGGCCGACGATGGGCACGACTCGTGCTCTCAGGCACGAGTCGTTCCCAAGTCCAGCACGAGTACTTTTAGTGGCACGACTCATTTCACGAGTGTTTTTCCACAAAGAACGATTCGTGCCCTCTGGCACGAGTGCCCAACGCAAAAAAGTGTCCGTACTACGTTTCCAAGGCTGGGAAGGTTTTTTTTATTGACAAGGACTTAACCCTAAGTGTTAGGGATTTATACCATTATATAAATACAAGTCCTTGGGCAGCCAAAAACTCTCTCTCACCTCCATACATCATTGTTCTAGATTTATGAAATCCTAGGCCTTGATAAATTCCATAGTTTTTGCCATTGATTATTGAAAACGTTTCAATAATTGGGAAGGATCATCTAGCAATCCAACAAGAAGAGTTCTTGGTTCCTTCGCGTGTGGATCACCATTAGAGGGAGGTTACTTTATCTCCTAAAGCTTGAAGACCTCCATTGTTGATTCATCACCAAGGTAGAACAAGGAAGAAGAAGATCCAAGTTTCATCAACGGTTCAAACATTCGAAGGTTGTTCATCGATTCAAATAAGATCTGAATCTATGATCCGTTTTTGAAAGATCAACATAATCGCATTAAGGTATGTAAATTCTATTTCATGGTTTTAACTATTCATGTGAGACGGATAAAAGGGCTAGGGTTTTGCTTGTTATTTCTAAGTCTTCCGCTGCGTTTGTAACCCCAATACCCAACAGTGGTATCAGAGCCGTGTCTTATCGTGATTAGGTTAAAATTGGCATGCTAGATTTAATGTGATTAAATGCTTTACATGCTATATATGAAATAGATCTATGATTTTATGTGTGTTGTTTTGAGAAAACAAGTATATGTGATATGCCATGATCATGATTAATAATTGATTAATATGATTAGTCTTTTACATGGGATATTGATCTATTTAATGTGATTAAAGTAGATTGGTAAATTCTCACAATTGAAATCAAATTGTTTGTTTAGGATTTGATGTTCATGACTAATGTGATTAACATGATTATTTGAATCCATATATTTTGAGAATGGAATAATTATGTAGTTAATAATTGTTATTTATTACATGATTGTTGGTATGATCCTAAAGTAGGATTTTATGTGAAATTCTCATGTTCGTGATGATATACACATAAGTTTCATATACAACCATGCGATGTTTGTTATATGTAAAACCTTCTAAATATTTAAGTCTTATGCCATTCCTTGATTTGAACACTTGTGAAATTTTAGGATATTTTGATGTAGTTTCAGCCAAAGTTGGGTGCATCATTATATCTTAATTTGTGATCAATATGAGATTATGGTTGAGGTAGTTTTGGCCATAGTCAGGTGCATCGTTCCGTGTCTCATACGTTTGAAAAAGGTTTTGACTTAATTGGTGCTTTCAAATGAGATTTGACCCAAGGCATATATGAGATTTAAAACATGTTTTTGACATATGATGTCTAAGGAAATCTCATAAAAGATCTAAGAGTCATATAGTGATATGATTGATGTTTCTACCTAAATAGCTTGATTTCGGGCATTGACTCAGTTAAACCAAAATCAAGTGAAATATGGATCTTAGCCCACTATAATTATATGATACTTGCTTGTATTAGAAAGTGTGTAATTTAGTGGGAGTATTTCCGAAATACATTATTTACTCTTAGATGGTAAATGTGTTGATATTGATATGTGTTCATATGGTTTGCATATTTTGTTGTAGAAATAGCATTACACAATAAATTGCAATTCATCCTTATGAAGGACAAGTTCGAATAGAACGGTACAGACTATTCTGATTGGATCAGAAGCTTAAAGAATTGTTCTTAGGCAAATTGTACGTTCTTGACGAACTCGTTCCTGTTGAACCCGCTGCAAATGTTGCAAAGGGCAAATAAGGAGCAACATTAGAAACATGATAATGATTCTAACGATGTTGCTTGCCTTATACTTGCCACCATGTTTAAAGGCTCTTATGAAGAACCTTGAACACATGGAAGTTACTTTTTTTCTAGCACAACGCACAAAGGAAATGTTCCAAATGCAAGCTAGGCAAGAGAGTTTTGTTGTGTTAATGGTTAACACAAGAAAGGGGTTCAAAAGGAAACACATAGTAGGTAAAGCAAAGGTTTCTAAACCTAGGGCAAAAGTTGCCAAAGCCGAAGAGGCTAAACCCAAAGTGTCTCAAAAGGATGCATTTTGCTACCATTGCAATAAGATTGTCATTGGAAGCAAAGTTGCAAGGCTTATAAGGAAGGCCTAAAAGGTGAAGAAGGGCAATATGATTGCTACTACTTCAGGTATCTATATGATAGGTATTTTCCTTTCGACTTCTTATTCTTGGGTATATGATATCGGATATGGAACCCACATTTGTTTAAATGTGCAAGGAACAAAGAATAGAAAGCTACTCAAAGAAGATGAATTATATCTATGTGTGAGAATGAAGCAAGAGTTGCTGCATTAGCCGTAGGGACTTATGAAGTCACTTTACCTAGTGGACTAGTACTTGTTTTGAACAAATGTTACTACGTTCCGAATTTGAGTAGGAGTATTATTTCCGTTTCTTATAATTGATGATGAAGGATATAGTTTTATTATTTAGAATAAGAAGTTTCTATATATTTAAATGATATGCTTTATAGTATTGCAAATTCATTTAATGGCCTTTTATCTTGGATGTTAAGAAACAAAAGAATATTGAAAATATCTATAATATAAATGAGAAATCTAAACCGAATGATATGAACAACACGTTCATATGGCATTGCCGGCTTGGTCAGATAAATAAGAAACATATATCTAAACTCCATTAACATGGGCTTTTAGACTCATATGTTATGAATCATTTGAGGAATGTGGATCTTGTTTATTGGGATTATTGACCAAACCACCCTACACTAAGAGTAGTGGGAGGGCTAGTAGCTTATTGGCCCTAATACATGAGATGTATGTGGACTATTAAGTAGCATTGCTAGGGGAAGATTTTGGTATTTCATTACATTCACTAATGACTTATCTAGATATGACTGTGTCTATCTGATAAAGTCCAAAAGTGAATTATTTGAGATATTTTGAATATTTCAAAATGAAGTACAAAATAAACTTGGTAAAATTATTAAGTACGTTGATTCGATCGTGGTAGTGAATATTTGAGCCAAGAGTTTGACAATCATCTCAAAACTGTAAAATCGTTTCAGAGTTGACTCCACCCGGAACATCACATTGTATGATGTGTCTGAGAGGAGGAATTGAACCTTGTAGGACATGGTTCATTCGATGATATGTCAAGTTGACTTTCTTGTTCCCTTTTGAGGATATGCATTAGAAATAATGTGGTTACACTGAATTGTGTCCCTACTAAATCGGTTCCTAAATCCCCATATGAGATGTGGCATGGAAGAAAATCAAGTTTGTCTTTCTTGGAGATTTGGGGTTGCAAAGCTTATGTGAAGAGACTTGTCTCTGATAAGTTAGCACCAAATCTGATAAGGTTAATTTTGGATATTAATTTTACAACCGCATTGAGAACAAAGTGTTTGTTTCTCTATATGGTTCGTTTCTTGAGAAATAGTTTCTCAATAAAGAATCTAGTGGGAGTAAAATTAGTCTTGAAGAAATTCAAGAATTCGAAAATAACATGGAACCAAAAGTAGAGATGGAACCAAGTTCACAAGGAGTTGTGAAACCGGTTCAAGTTGCACAAAATCCATCATAGATCAGATAGGTTACGATCCAAATCCGAGAAATATGGATTTATCATATCGGAAAGTAATGAAGTGGAAGTCATTAAGAATGACGAACCAACTTCCTATCTTGAGGTGATGTCCACTCCTAATTCGGATAAATGGTTAGGAACCATGGGGTCCGAATTACAATCCCTATTTGATAATCAAGTTTGGAACTTGATTGAGTTACCTGAAGGTGTAAAAACTAAAGGGTACAAGTAGGTCTTCAAGAACGATGTGGATGGGAAGGTGTATACTTTCATGGCTAAAGATTTTAGCAAAGGGATTTAGGCAAATTCATAGTATTGACTATGTTGAAACCTTTTCGCCAGTTACAATGCCGAAGTCTATTAGAATTTCAATTGCCATAATCGCATATTGTGACTATGTGATATGAAAAATGGATGTCAAACGGCTTTCTTAAAATGGAAAGATTCTTAAGGATGTGTACAGTACACAACCCGAAGTTTTGTCGATCCAATAAATTCTAATAAAGTATGCATATTGCAAAGATCCATAAGATGGGTTGAAGCAAGCTTCGAGGAGTTGGAATCTTCATTTTGATGAATCGGTCAAAGAGTTTGACTTCATCAAGTACGAAGATGAACCTTGTGTATCCATGAAATTCAGTGGGAGCGTAGTATTATTTCTATTGTTTTATTACAATGATATCTTACTCATTGGAAAAATGAAGTTTCAACACTTAAGACTGTCAAGTCTTGGTCAAGGAAAGTTTTCTCAATGAAAGATATGGGTGAAGCCGCTTACATCCTTGGCATCAAGATCTATAGAGATAGATCTAAAAGGAAAAATTGGTTTGAGTCAAAGTACTCACATTGATAAGGTTCTTAGAAGATTCTAAGAAAAGTAACTTGTCAATGGGTCATGGTGTTACTCTTAGCAATACTCACTGTCTTATGAAAAGTGGTGAGCAAAAGGGAATGAATGAAGTTCCATATGCTCCGAAATTTGGTTCTGTCATATATGCCATGATTTGTACTGGACCCGACGTCACGTATGCTCTAAGAATGACGAGTTGATACCAATCTGATCATGTGTTGAGAACCATTGGATGGCAGTTGAGACGATCCTTAAGTACTTAAGAAGAACTAAGGATACTTTCTTGGTATTTGAAAGGTTGGAAGTTAATCTTGTTGTAAGGGTTACACAGATGATAGCCTCCAAACTGACAAAGTTAATTTAAAATCGCAATTAGGATTTGTGTTTATGCTTATTAGAGGTGCAGTTTTGTTGGAAGAGTTCCAAGCAGAAAATTGTAGCCGATTCTACTACTAAGGCCGAATTTTAGCAACATCTGATGAAGCTAAAAGAGGCAGTTTGGATCAAAAGTTCATTTAGTACTTTGGAAATGTTCCAAATATCACTAATCGGTGGAACTTTGTTGTGACAATTGTGGTGCCATTTGTGCAAGCAATGGAACCAAGGTCACATCAGCGATCCAAACAACATACTTAGACGTTTTTCGAGAATTCATAAGAATGAGAAGACGTTAAGATATGCAAAGTATCAACCGATGATGACATTATGGATTCACTTACAAAGACCCTCGCACAGGCAGAAGCATGAAGGTCATGTTAGGTCCATGGGCATTCGATACATAGATGTAGCCTAGTGAAAGTGGGAGATTGTTGGTGTAATGCCCTAGGTTTAGTTATGTTTAACTTAAACCTTTATGTATCATCTTTATCATTTATTATAGAGAAAGTTTATTTGGTTCATTATATGTTTACATGTTTATTATATTGAACTGCATCCCTAGTTGTTGTGAACAACTAGTATAAGTTGGTAATAGATAATCATGGAGATCATTATATGCATGGAGATGCACATTACACTTATGGGTACTTGCTAGAGAACGAGTACTGGACTTGACCTACTTATGAGATTTTTGACATGGTCTGTTGTCATGATTAAATCTAATGATAGTCGTGTCATTGAATCCTTTGTACATGAGATTATCATCTTCTTCCACATGATGAAGATCGTGTTTGATGTAGTCTAATACTATCTTTAATAGGATAGCATAAGGGCTATGTTGGCACGATTGGATTCATGTAGGGAAGAATGATAAGTCAAGATGGGATTTGTCCCTCTTATGGAGAGAGATGTTTTCTTGGGCCCCTCGATGAATAGTGTTGATGAAATGTATGGCCATACTCAAGTGATTTGATAGAGATCAAATGCATTTGGATTATCAACATATTCGAAATCGAGAAAGCATTGAACGAGATTAGTTGGACCATGACTCATGTTCAATTGGACATCGTGGACAAAGGGATTGTGACATTTGATCTATCGAGGAATCAAGCTTTGATGTTATATTAATTGGGTGGATATAATGGTTTGATAGAAACCACTTATGTCTTGTGAGGTCATGTTTTGACTCACTACCAACATAATATAATTCCTTTTGGCTCACACACAAAGAACGAATTTGATTCTGGCTGAAAATTGGAATTCTGGCTTGGTGTACAGCGGGACATACTTAGCCACACTGAAAATTTGTATTCTGGCTGAGTACACCGCGCGACATAACTTGCCCGGCGATGGGCACGACTCGTGCTCTCAGGCACGAGTCATTCCCAAGTCCAGCACGAGTACTTTTAGTGGCACGACTCATTTCACGAGTGTTTTTCCATAAAGCACGACTCGTGCCCTCAGGCACGAGTCATGCCCAACGCGAAAAAGTGTTCGTACTGCGTTTCCAAGGCTGGGAAGGTTTTTGTTATTGACAAGGACTTAACCCTAAGTGTTTGGGATTTATACCATTATATAAATACTAGTCCTTGGGCAGCCAAAAACTCTCTCTCACCTCCATACATCATTGTTCTAGATTTATGAAATCCTAGGCCTTGATAAATTCCATAGTTTTTGCCATTGATTATTGAAAACGTTTCAATAATCGGGAAGGATCATCTAGCAATCCAACAAGAAGAGTTCTTGGTTCGTTCGCGTGTGGATCACCATTAGAGGGAGGTTACTTTATCTCCTAAAGCTTGAAGACCTCCATTGTTGATTCATCACCAAGGTAGAACAAGGAAGAAGAAGATCCAAGTTTCATCAACGGTTCAAACATTGGAAGGTTGTTCATCGATTCAAATAAGATCTGAATATAAGATCCATTTTCGAATGATCAACATAATCACATTAAGGTATGTAAATTCTATTTCATGGTTTTAACTATTCATGTTAGATGGATAAAAGGGCTAGGGTTTTGCTTGTTATTTCTAAGTCTTCCGCTGCGTTTGTAACCCCAAAACCCAACACATCCTTGATCTCCATTGTAATGGGATAATGCTTTCACCTGTCTCCTAGTGAGATTATCTTGTCTTTTAGTAAGAATATTTATCTTCTCATAAGATTACCCATCTCCTAGTGAGATTATCCCATCTTTTTGTAAGATTAGCCATCCTTTGGTCAAATTCCATTAAAAAAATAAAAATAAATAAAATCCAACTATAGCTCCCTCTATCTCCTTCAAAAGAGATAGCGCCATAAGCTTTAGTTTTCCAGCTTTAGCTCCCTCTCTCTCCGTCAAAAGAGATAGCGCCGTAAGCTTTAGTTTTCCAGCTTTGCTCCCTCTATCTCTGTCAAAAGAGATAGCGTCGTAAGATTTAGTTTTCCAGTTTTAGTTCCCTCTATCTCCGTCAAAAGAGATAGTGTCGTAAGCTTTAGTTTTCCAGCTTTAGCTCCTTCTATCTCCGTTAAAAGAGATAGCATTGTAAGCTTTTGTTTTCCAGCTTTAGGTCCCTCTATCTCCGTCAAAAGAGATAGCGCGTAAGCTTTAGTTTTCCAGCTTTAGCTCCCTTTGTCTCCGTCAAAAGAGATAATGCCATAAGCTTTAGTTTCGTTATTTCCGTCAGAAAGAAATAACGCCGTCCAGCTTTATCTCCTTTTTATCTCCATCAAAAGAGATAATGTCGTAAGCTTTAGTTTCTGTTAGAGAGAAATAACGTCATCCAGCTTTAGCTCCCTCTATCTCCGTCAAAAGAGATAGAGCCATAAGATTTTAGTTTCTGTCAAATTGGCAAAACAATTAGGTGATCCCTCCAAATGTTCAAATTAATTAGGTGATCCCTCCAAATGTTCAAATTAATTAGGTGATCCCTCCAAATGTTCAAATCAATTAGGTGATCCCTCCAAATGTTCAAATTAATTAGGTGATCCCTCCAAATATTCAAAACAATTAGGTGATCCCTCCAAATGTTCAAATTAATTAGGTGATCCCTCCAAATGTTCAAAACAATTAGGTGATCCCTCCAAATGTTCAAACCAATCAGGTGACCCCTCCAAATTGTCAAATCAATCAGGTGACCCCTCCAAATTGTCAAATCAATTAGGTGATCCCTCCAAATGTTCAATCAATTAGATGATCCCTCCAAATCGTCAAACCAATCAGGTGACCCCTCCAAATTGTCAAATTAATCAGGTGATCCCTCCAAATTGTTAGAACAATTAGGTAATCCCTCCAAATTTTCAAACCAATCAGGTGACCCTTCCAAATTGTCAAATCAATTAGGTGATCCCTCCAAATGTTAAAATCAATTAGGTGATCCCTCCAAATCATCAAACCAATCAGGTGACCCCTCCAAATTGTCAAATTAATCAGGTGATCCCTCCAAATTGTCAAATCAATTAGGTGATCCCTCCAAATCATCAAACCAATCAGGTGACCCCTCCAAATTGTCAAATTAATCAGGTGATCCCTCCAAATTGTCAAACCAATCAGGTGATCCCTCCAAATCGTCAAACCAATCAGGTGATCCCTCCAAATTTGTCAGGTGACCCCTCCAAATTCGTCAATAAAAATCAGGTGACTCCTCCAAACTTGTCAGGTGATCCCTCCAAATTTTCAAATCAATCAGGCGATCCCTCCAAATTGTCAAACCAATTAGGTGACTCCATTAATCGTCAAAACTCCGAGAATCCTAGACCTGTTTCTTAACTATGTATCGGTTTTCTTGAACTACGATCGTAGCTTGATTCCTCCCGAGGATACGTAGGTAGCCTTTCAAAGGTTCAACCATCCGACCACATCGGTCACCCCCTTCCTTTGCCAATCCCCAGCGGTTTGCGAGCTACGACCCACTTGATTACTCCCAAGAATACGTAGGTAGCCTATTAAAAGGTTCAGCCATTTGACATCTTAGGTCACCTTTTTTCTTCCTTTAAAGAAAGGGACTTGTTTCTCTTCACCATTTCCCCAGCGGATCCAGAACTATGATTCGGCTTGATTCCTCTTTGGGATACATAAGTAGCCTTTACAAAGGTTCACCCATTCGACCACTTTGGTCACCCAATCCCAATCCATCTCGGCATTTCACCAGATTGAATTCTCACTTTTATCGACAACCCTGCTTGCTTCGCAAGTACCGTTGCTGAGGGGCTTCTGTAAGTACTCAAATCTGGCTCATGCCTTCCAATCTAAGTTTCCTAGCAATTTCACAAACTTTCATGATGTTTAGGGGCAATTCGGGAACTTTTCTTTACTTTATGAGCAAGGAAGGACCCACTAGGGATGATCTACCAAAAGAGGATATGACCCCCTTTTATATTTTTGTCTAAAAATGCAATTTATATGTGTTAAATGTCCTCTCATTCCCTAGATCTAGCTTTTCCTATAATTGTCCACCTATTGAGGTATTAAGGGCATAGGAAAAGTCACAAAGATCCAATTTTTTAAATATATTTCTCTCTTAGATTCATAATCTCCCTTATCCCTTTTAGCATCTCAAATGGGGAAATCAATGTAAAGACTCAATCTTTACATTGATTCCACCACATTGATGTTGTAAGTTCTTTATTCCTCCCCATGTCCCCAAGATTGGAATCTTCTTCTAGGATTGTCTAAAGCCTATTAAGGTGTCAAAGACATAGGATGAATATAAAGATCCAATCTTTATGTCTCATTTCTCTAGACCCATGGTTCTTGAGCATTTCTAAAGTGAAAATTGGTGTAAAGACTCAATTTTTACACCAATCTCATTACAAAATGCCATAAATCTTGTTCCTTTGTAGAGATCAATGATTCTTGGTCCCAAGATCTCCTATGATCACTTGAGATAAACATACCGAAATGTCCCTACGAATCACCATTGTCTCAAGATGTAGGATTGATGGCCAAAGATTCATTCTTTTTCTAATACCTCATTCTTGGACTTAAATTTGACACTTTGATCACATTTGACTAAAATCCCCAATGAAAGTTAGATTAAAATATATCAAGGCTCCTATGCCTAAATTGGTTGATTAATCTAATGGGAGGGTCAAAAGGTTGTGAAATGATGATCACAAGCTCAAAAGTGGGTAGGTGATCAAAATCCCAAAAATATCAAAGTCCAAGGCATCTTGAACTAAAACCCTCTTAAAATGGTTCTTATGTTTGGATAAAGACTTGGCACATTCTTTCTCTTTCTTAAATCACACACACTCACACACAAGCACAAATTTTGGACCTTGGAAGACTTGCATTTGCAAAGCTCCTTGGGTGAATGCCAAACGTTCTTCCCAAGGGGTAACTTAACCTCCGGACCTAGTATCTTTTTCCTTTTTTTTTTTTTTAAAGTTTTGAGGATTATCAAATTGGCGTGGCGACTCCGTTTTTCATTAATTTGGTGTTTTCCAACGAGGTGACTTGGCCCTCGTAATGATTCGCAAACTACCCAATGTGGTATGGCATTTGCGCGATCGTGGGGTAATTTACAAGATGGTGACGAGCTTGTAAGTACCCAAATCTGGCTCATGCCTTCCGGTTAAATTTCCCGACAATTTCGGTAAGTTTCCCGATAATTCCCCGAACCTTCCTAGTGTTCCAGAAATATTCCGGAACAGTTCCAAATTAATTAAAGGCTGAAGAGGAGCCTTCCTAATTAAGAAACACGTTTTTCTTAATTAGGAAGAAGTTTCTAGAATTTGCCACCTTGCATGGTTCTAGAAATGCTGAGTCACAATGGATAATGCCGCACGGCTGCATTAGCTTGAGGTCCCTAGCCGCACGGCCTCATTAGCCTTATCCAGACTGCCTATAAATAGAGCCCTCCTCTACCCATTCTAATCATCCACAAGAGGCATCAATTACTCATATTATGAAGAAATACTCCCAAGAAGCTGCTGGAAGTCCAAGAAGGTGAAGAAGAAGGCCAAGAAGCTACCTCCCTCCTCCTTGAAGATCCAAGATCAACCTCTCCTCCTAGCTCCAACCAAAGAAGAAGGAAGCCATTGGTAACCTCGCACGCCCTAACCTCGCATCCTAATTGCTTTATAAATTGCTCATTGCATTGCCTTTATATTGCTTGGGACTTGGTAGATTAAAGATCACATCTTTATATTCCCCCTTCCCCTTTTGCATGCATTAGACATCATTTGTCATAAAAAATGTAGTCTTTCCCTATAAAGGTGCATCCTTTGCACCTAAAACCCCCATTTTCCAATAAAAATGTCATCTTTATGCATCCTTTGCATATAAAAATCAAATCTTTTCAATCAAAATGCATCCTTTGCATTCAAAATCCCTTTTCCAAGCATCATTTGCTTTAAAGATCATGTCTTTACCATAAACTAGCATCATATGCTTTTCAAAATGCAATCTTTATGCATCATTTGAATAATGAATGCCAATTTCTTCATAAAAATGCATCATTTGCATAAAAATCATATCTTTATGCATCATTTGCAATAAAGATCATTTCTTTGAATCAAATGCATCATTTGCAATCCAAAAAATGTCATCTTTTCATTAAAAATGTCATTTTTACATACATTCCCCCATTCCCCATTAGTAACCTCGGAACGGACCGATGTAAAAGATCCTATCTTTACATCGTACTTTCCATAAAGGTTTCATAATCTCTTTAGAAAAGGGACACCTTTGAACCCTATATCTCCGATTATCACTTAAGATGAGTATGAAGCATCTATACGAGCTCGACCATCTTAAAGTGTAGGATTGATGGGCTAAGGACCCTCCTTTTCTAAAGAACCTCATCTTTGACTACAAAGGGAGTCATTCTCTCGATCACGCAAGTCCCAAGGTCCAAAAAAATGCGATGATCACAAGTCCAAGATGAGGGCGGGATCATAATCCCGAATACATAAAATCCGAGAAATCCCGAGCGACAACCAACAAATGGTTTGTATGTCCGGAAGACGACTTGGGACATTCCCCCCTTTATTTTCAAACACATGCACACAAGAAAGCACGCAAGCAAGCACGATTAATGGAATCTTGGGAGACTTGCTCCGGCAAGGCACCTTGGGTGAACGACGATCCGTTCTTCCCAAGGGGTAACTTAACCTCCGAACCCATAAAACCTTTTTTTCAAAGTTTTGAGGTAATCAAAATGGCGTGCCGACTCCATTTTTCAAATTAAATCGGATGTCTTCAAACTAGCGTGAATCCAACAAACACAAAATTTTGGGCACACATTCACAGTTTGGCGACTCCGCTGGGGAACATCCCAAAGGAGAAGAGCTTTTATTTTCAAAACAAAAATCGATACTCGGTATATAGGTGGAAACCACTTACCCTTCCTGTACACTCCCTGACGTGGGAGTTGGGATAACCGGTGGTTTAACAATCCCATGTACCAGTATCCCTTTTCAAAATTTTTTTTTTGAAAAAATGAAAGAAAGCTTTTCCCTTTGAGCGGGTTAGACTCCCGTCGCCGATTTCATTAATCATGCTTGCTTTCTTTACCATGCATTGCATCATTTGCATCTTGGAATCCGTGCATACTTTGAACGGGAAACAACCCGAAAAATAGCAAAAGGAGTGGAACCTGGAAAATTGATCCATGCAGTCGTACGGCTCAATCCTCCTTGGATTCTGACCGGGCGACCTCAGTGGAAATTCCACCAGGAAAAATCATGGTTAATCTGGCAGTCCTAGCAGCTTGGGGCTACTCAACTCCATGACTGACTGGGGCTCCCAGAAAATTTACGTGCTTATGTGCTGCATTTTCCCCATCCCGAAAATCATTCCTTTCAAACACATTATGAAAATCTCTGTTTTAACTCAAAAAGGAACATTTTTAGGAGACCGCACACTACGCGCACCTGATATATCCTGTACACTTTGCACGCACGTCCTTCAAACCCGAGGGTGGTTCCAGCTGCAGTCACGGACAACCTTACGATGCTCCCGGGCGCGCACGGAATCATCCCAACCTCCCCATGGAAGCCAGTGTCGACCAATGCATAGTCCGTGTCACACGTTTCAAAAAACCGTGACTTTTGGTTGGTTTTTGGTCTAGTCCATGTCATATAGCCCAGTTGCATACCCTCGTAAAGATCAAGCCTTAGTTCATAACGGAAGAAGAACTCTGCCAAAATTCCGACGAGGAAAAATTGGCGAGATCTCGACTCCGACATTGACTATTGACCTTGACCTGCACGGAATGCGTAAGAGTCAAGACCGAGTCTTTGCCAACAAATCAAAAGATCTTTCGCTCAAGCGAAGCTCTGCTAAAATTCCGACAAGGAAAAATTGGCAAGATCTTGACCCGGCATTGACTTCGATTCTAACTCACGCCCGGCGTATGCAACGAAGTTCAATGTGACACTGTGTCATCCGGCTTTTGCCGCCCGAACCATGCCTATTATCTTCTCGGACATTACCGAAAGTCAAAACGTCATTCGCTCAAGCGAAATTCTGCCAAAATTCTATCAAGGCAGAAAGACGAGACTTTCCCGGTATTGCCTTGACTATAATCCGCATCGCTCGTGCGTTGAAAGTTCCTTGACCCGCTAGACCCGTTAGGAGCGTTCTTTACTCTCGGTCGGTGGGATCCGCGTGCCCTATAGGACCCTCGCCCGGGGCTGTCCACCCTGGGAGGTCGAAATGCAGGTGGAATACGAGGGGCTTATAGACGTAGTGACGGAACCCACTGATCCAGGATCTAGAGTAGTTGCGAAAAAGAAGGGCAAAACCCTTTTCCAACCAAATAGGAATAAATAAAAGACATTGCTTTAAGTAAACTTGAACAATTAATGTAATCATAATTGCATTTTCCTATCTCTGATATCCCTAATTGAGACCTCCTCGGTCCAATTTCCGATTTCCCTGTCTCGACCTTTCATGGTCAAACCCTTAATCGAGACCTCCTCGGTCCGATTTTCGATCTTCCATCTCCCGACCTTTCATGGTCAAATCCCTAATCGAGACCTCCTCGGTCCAATCTTCAATTTCCAATCTTGACCTTTCAAGGTCTCATCTTTTCCGATCAATTAGGATTAGGAGAAAATGTGTTTTGAGTAAAACTTAAGCATGTTACTTGAGCCTTTAGCCTAAACACTTACCTCCGAGTCTAAATCTTAAACCTTACCTAATCCCCGAGTCTAAACCTTGCCTATCCCTTTCCCGCAGCGAGAAAGAAGTGTGCGAGAATACCGGGTCAGCAGCTTTTCAGTGCAGAAAACCTTAGGCAGAATCGTCAAAAGTCGAATGGCGGTTGTGACGAAAACAGTGAGGGTGCAGGAAATCAGATGGTTAGGAAGGAAGAGTTAGTCCTGGCTTTGGAAAGTGCCCATAAGGTTCATCAGGAACAGCAAGCCATGCTTATTGACGCACTCCGTCGTCATGGAGTTCGAGTCACGGTTGAGTCGAACGGTTCTACGGGGTGGTAGTCGAAGATGAGACTTCGAAACGGTGATTTCGGTCCCTTCATCCTATAACCAAGACTCCCGGCCTATAACCAATACCTTCCTCCATCCACATATGATCCCTTATCAAGGACCACTTCTCCTCGGTCCTTTCCAACATCCCGGCTCATCCGGGCTCCATCGCCCTCGGCTCCTCGTAACGGATTGGGCTTCACCCCACTGTTCCTCGGTTCGGCCAATACACCGCGAGTTTATGCTCCGGCTTCGCATAATCAATTTGAGTTATGTGGCTATGTTAAAGCCCCTACACCCACGAGTGCGATCATGAGTTGCCAAAGGATGATTCAAGTCTCCACTGTCACCTACCGGGCTTAATGAATTCAGCCATCGGTTGCTCTTGTGTTTCCCTCGCCGATAAAAGTCTGTTGCGATTTCCAATAACTCGAGAGTCCCGTTGACCCCCATGTGGCAATATTGATGGAACAAGTGAAACAAATGCAAGAGAAGTTTGACTTCATGATGAGTATCAATACTCCCTTGACCCCCGGACGTCGAACCATGCAAGGAAATGACTCCACCAAGCATGACCCAATGCCACTCAAAGACCAAACAAAGAACCGTACCCATGTCGGCACCGGTTCCTCACAAACGAAAGAGTGTCATAGCCTCCTTGACCAAATCCAACAATGGAACCAACTGGACAATGGAACTCCGAGTCTTGAGAACAACAATGTCTCCCGAAAACTCCGCAATACGGATATGCCTTTAAGCAAAATTACGGAAGAGGCGATGAAAGAAAAGGCGATAAAGCCACCGGAGAATTGGAAGCCCAAGAACCCCAACGTTCGGGTGGATGAGTCTAAGCATTGTCTTTTCCATCAATACCCCGGGCACAACACCGATGATTGCACCTATTTGAGGCATGAGATCCAGTAAGTTGATAGAAAATGGGAAGCTCGAGAACCTCCATGGGCCAAAAACAGAAAGCTATGGTAAGAGGTCGATTCAGGAGGTACAAGGTCAGAAACGTCAGCCTGATGATTTTGGGATGCCCATGAGCAAAGTTTTCGATGATTTGGTGAAACGAGGCCTTCTCACATCTCTCGAGAATTATAAGCCAAGAAACCCCAGTAGAGTTGACAGGACCAAGTTCTGCGAGTACCACAAGCAGTTTGGTCATGTGACAGACAAGTGTGTGGATACTCGAAGAAAGAAATTCTGGGCGATCTACGAAGGAAAGCTCAAGTTACCTGGCAAAGCCAACCCGCGAAGAGTAGCTAGACTAGGGTCTACCTATCCTTAAGTAAAAAAAAAGAAGAAAAATAGTCTCTCAGTCAACCTTCGTAGGTTCTAGTACTTTTCTTTTTCAATCAAGTCCTCTACGGACATTGTATTTAATCTTCAATTTTCTATAAAAGAGTCTTCTTCTTTTCTTACTAGACTTAAGACATTATTTGCACACCTACATTACATTTAATGAAATGGTTTTATTTTATATGATCACTTACATTGCTCAACAAATAATCTCTCGAAATAATTCACGTTCCGATTAATCAGTGTGAGAAAGTCAACTAATGCCTTCCCCATACACTTTCCTTACCTCACAAAAGGCCCCCATCAAGCCATACACTTCCCAAACCATGCCCTCACCATCACCTTGACCAAGTCAATGACGGCGGCAACATCAAGGGACAACAAAAGGCCACTCAGCTGCACGTGGGGTCTTAGCCTGATGGTTAGAGTTCATGGCTTCCAACCTGGAGGTCATGGGTTCGATTCCCCTACCAGTGGTTAGAGGGAATGACATTGCCCTCCCTAGCATAGCTAGGCGCCTCTGTGAAGTGCATCAAGGGGGGAGTGGTGAAATGTGTTGATCCCCTTCTTAAAAGAAAAGAAAAAAAAAAAAAAAAAAAAGGCCACTCAGCTTCGAAAGATTGACCCCGTGTCGACAACGACCTAGGAGCCTACCTTAGACCTCAAGGATATCAAGAAAGTTCAAGCAGAGGCTTGCCTTGGCCCTCAGGTGCTTCATAAAATAAAATAAATGTAGTGCAAAAAAGAGTAATGCCCAGCTAGACTGAAAATCCCTAAAAAGGGGAGTCTAGGCAAAAAACAGGGTTGCACATAAAAAAAGAAAGAAAAAAAAATGCAGTGCAAAAAAGAGTAATACCCAGTTAGGCTGAAAATCCCAAAAAAGGGCAGTCTAGGCAAAAAACAGGGTTGCACATAGAAAATAAAAGAAATAGGGCCAAGGACCCAGCACCGCCAATCAAAAGCTTGACGGACAGGCAAAATCAAAGCTCAGAGAATGAAAGTTGTCGATATGATAGCAGTGGCGGTCGAAGCAAAGCCAGAAGCATTTCATAAGCCTGTAGGCACGTGCAAATCCTTTCTCCCCAATTGAAAGACGAAAATCAGAAACAACTGTCCAAAGAATGACTTGGTCAAGGAATCATCCCGAGGCCCAAGCCTCACCATCCAATCTTTTCATCCGAGCCTTTTCACTAAAGGAACCACAAATCCCAAAGCCCAAACACAGTCCGGCCAAGGCCGAACTACGGCGACCTGAGCTCCTCAAAATGAGGGGAACGTAGGCAACCAGAAATAGTCCGGTCATAAACATATCCAAATTCCAGAAAACCCGGTCTCATCAAATGACCTCTCCCATAGACACAGTCAGATTCCAGAAAACCCGGTCTTATCAATGACCTCCCTATACACAAACCTTTCTTTCACACTAGCCAACCTTGATCCGCGACACTGGTTGACTTTCTCCTCATGATTAATAAGAATGTTTTTCTTCATATCGAGATTAATGGTTGAATAACCCGAACATTAATAAATGGTTTTAAGCAATCTTGTGATCATTGTAAATAAAACAAGTTTTCAGATGTCTTGACAAGTCTTCCTTTTCTACATCTTAGGAAAAATAGTGCTAAACACTGATTTTTTGTCAGCAGGGGCTTCCATACACTTTTACAAACCTTTCTACGCTTATACTCTCTCAAAAGAGTCAAACCCAAAGCGAGTTTTGTGCCTACATCGAATAAGGCCATCAGAATAACACAAAATCGGGATCTATTCCCACTTTTCGAAAAATATGCCCCTGTATGTATTTCTGAGAATCTTTTCTTTCACACCTTCTTAAGGTTGATTGATTGACTAAAGAAAATAAAAAAAAAAAGAAAAAAGGATAGGTTTTCCCTCTTCTGCTACAATTTGCATTAGGGCTGCCTTGAAACTCTTCAAGGTTGGGGGGCTTTGCCAAGCCATTCCTTCAGACTGGGGCTTCTTTAGCCATGTTTGGGGTTCGCATCGGGTTCTTCACTAGGTCCCTAGATGGATTCAGTTTTGTTCAAATCAACCTCAGGATCACTTCCGCAGTACCAATCATATTGGGATTTTTGCTAGGTCACCAGACTGGGGCTTCACCAAGTCACTTCTTTGAAACTTAAGACTTTGCCTATTCAGTTCGTCCAACCGGGACTTTGCAGCAGGGGCTTTGTCAATGAAAGGATATTTCCTTGCTTTAGTAAGACATGGGGCTTTGCAGAAAGTTTTTCCTTAGACCGGGGCTTCGATAAGTCGCATCCACCCCTCGAAGAGAGGTTTGGTCATTTCGACATCTGCTTTAGTCTTTAGTTGTCAAAGCCTGTCAGCATCAGCTTCAAATGTCAGAGTGTGAGAAAAGAACATTCATTGAGACCCGAGGATTAAACCCAGTCTCAGCCCAAGAGGGAATCTTAGTCCACGTTGACAAAATCTCAGCAACAGCAGCAGTTCAGTCCGCACTCGAGGGATACGACCCCACCTGTTTGAAACCCATCTTAAACAATTCCCAAACACATTCCATATGTACATCCAGACCCAGTCCCTACCATGTTTCCAAGAAAAAATCACCCCTAGGCTCAAGTAACGTGCCAATTACTAATAATACATTTTCTCCCAAAAGCGCCTTCATTACTTTCGTTATAACAAGATAACACTAGGCGACAGTTTCCTAATTGTCAAAAATCCAACTTTGGCTACCTCTATCACAGATTGAGAAGTATGCTCAAGTTTTCCAGTTATGGCTGCCTCTATCTACTTGATAGTGACGTAAGCTTTAGCTTCCTCAGGTGACGACCTCCACTAATCATTAAAACCTCAAGGATCCTAGACATCGTTCCTAACTGTCTAGATGATGTTTGAACTACGATCAAGGCTTGATTCCTCCGGGATACGTAGGTAGCCTTTCATAAAAAGGTTCAGCCATCCGACCACGTTGGTCACCTTTTTCTTTCCCCATTCCTCAATGGTGCGTAAGCTTTTCATAAATGTCCAATTTTATGACCACATTGGTCACACCCCTTTTGATTTGGCACATTCTTATGAAAGGTTGGTTGTTTGACTTCCTAGGTCACCCCGTTTCCATCCTTATAGGAAGGGACCAAATATATCTTTGCCATTGTCTCAAGGAGGCCAAGCAGGTGATCTCTTTGATCCTCTAATTCCAACCTGTGTCTGCAATTCCATTCCAGTTCCAAGGGCAATGAAAAGCACAGTTCAGGCTTAATGAGTCGCGCGACATAACAAGCCATGTCGCGCGACATAACAAGCCACATCAGACATCAGACATCAGCAATGTGTTGCTTTCCCCAGGGCAATCCCCGACATGTCAAAAGCTGCAAATACCATTCATACACTTCTCAAATGCATAGGGGAAGGTTCCTGTACCCCATGTACACCCATTGCATTCGTATTCAAACCAAAAATCCATTCAAGCCATTCAGTTCAAGCTAATTACCCTACCATCATTTCATAAATGCATGCGACAAAAGGGATAGCAATGTACATTCAAACCAAAATAGACCAAGTCTAAGAAATGTGCATAAGCAAAAAAATAACAAGATGTGTTTTCCCCAAAAGGGATACAATAGCCAAAAAGTCATAGATGTCTTGGGGGGAAGGGGGCTACTCTGAATCATCTCTGTTTCCATCACCCTCTCCATCGTCCTCTTCATCTCCATCCTCGTCGTCATCCTCAGCCTCCTCTGGCTCATTGTCAGGATCGTCCGAAGGTGCCTCGTAAGCTATGGTCCCCGTGCGGTAATAGTCGTCAAGCTCAGTGATAACAGTGGAGTCAAGCTCATAGTCCGTGGCCGTCTCAGCTCCACCATCCTCATCCTCATCCTCATCCTCATCATCATCATCAATCTCAATGGGTCTGTGAAGAGGCACATTTGGCCTCTTCGTCCGAGGCGTCGGTCCACTAATGCCTCCGCTGGTGCCTGCGTCATCAGAATGGCTCTTCTTCCTTCTCGGCTGGCCAGGTGGAGAGATATCGATCGAACCCTGTGATCGGCACTGATTCTTCCAAAAGCTCATACCTTTCTGGAGCTTGCTAATCATGCCCACAGCGCCGGTATAAGCCCTGGTCAAGTGCCTGTAAGCCTGAGCCGACACCTGTTACAAGCGGACATAATAAGTGTCAAAATGCGGTTCTTGATAACGGGGAAGAGATGCAATCAATCCAAAAGACGTAAGGAGTAATACTTACAGATCTAGAACCTCGCGGGAGCACGGATGAGGATGAGTCTCGTGACATATCAATATGGGCTCGCCTCATGCGACCGCCGCCACGATAATCAATGAAAGTCGGGGCAAAGGAGGTCTAGCTACGTAGGCGCCGAGGGTCCCGCACTCACGGGCACCATAACCAACCCCGGTCCGTGGGGATCAAGATGCCTCGGCCACGTACAAAGTATAGTCCCCCTCCCGTGTGTAGAGATGTGCCGCCAAGCCTACAATCGTAGCATCTACATTCGCCAACTGGCGAGGCAGCCACATCCTAGCTGGTGGATCATCAGGGATCCGAGCATGCCTATTCGGCCCATGCTGTCTATACACCCTCTCTCCTAAATACAAGGCGTCTCCAGACAAACCCACCAGCAGCTTGCGACACTCTGTCAAGTGCGCAGCGTGATCCAAATCCAGGTCATCGTAACGGCCAGTCCAGGGGAACATACTCAGCCTCTGTGGAATCCCTCTCAAGCACCTCAGCGTGTCATGGTACGAGGCAGTAATCCTACACCTCGAACCCTCCGGTGTCCTGGTCTGTTTCCTGGCACTCTTCGTCCACCGTCTGAGAGCAGGAAAGGTGGTGGCAGGAAACTCATCCTGTATCTGCCACTCGTAACAGCCAAAGTACTCGAAAGCCCAAGCCTGAAAAGAAGAAGAAGAAGTCAAAATAAGGAAAAAGGATAGAATGAAATGTGCAAAAGAAAAGAGGTCAAGATGAGAGAATACCTCAAAAGCCAGATGACAGCAAGTAAAATACTTCGCCTTCCCTCTGCTGACGTCATCTAGGGCCAAATACATCTCAGCTAAGCCAGCCTCACCCTAGGACAGATTCCCGACGGTGTCCCAGGCTCTCAAAAGCTCCAACAGTGAAGTCAAGGCAGTAGATGCGCTGTTAATAAACAGCATGTCAGAGAAGCCCACCCATACAAAAGCCCTCGCTAATCTCTCGGCTCTCAGCCGGCTCTCAACAGGGTCATCAATAACAATGTAGTCCCTGCACTGCTCCCCAACCAAGCCATGTAGCACCCCCAACTCATATCCATTCCCCTTCTTGATCCGGGGAACGAAGCCAAGTAAACCCATAAAATCAGCATCAGCAATAGGCTGGGGCTCAACTCCCTGTGCAGGCTCCTCTATGTAGAGCGGCTCATCCGTAAAGGGCAGTCCTGTGATGATCGCAAAGTCCAGCGGAGTGATTGTCATCTCACCCCAAGAGAAGTGAAACGAGTGAGTGGTCTCCCACCAAAACTCTCTGAATGCTCTCACCAGATCCACACTCCTGTGAGTGCATCCGATGGCTTTCGCCATCTCAAAGAATTGCCCTAGCCCAGCAGCGTAAATCAGGCCCTTAGGCGAGTCCATCTGCTCCTGGCTACCCGGCAAGCTATCCCATAGCCTGCCAATCACCTCAGAGGAGCCACGGGTGCGCAATCCCTGCAAGAAAACATGGCACAAATATTAATATTTCGTGCTATTTCTTGAAATCGTCTCAAATGAAAAATAGGTCAAAACCTATCATCTAAGAGCATGCATTCTAGTATCACATTTCCTAGGTCAATCTATGTTCACATGCCAGTTCATGTCAATTCATAGCACAGTCTAAAAAAAAAATCCAGTCCAAATCGATTTCACCCAAATCAAAATTTTTCAAAAAAAAAAAAAACCTAGGTTGCTTACCACATCCTTCTTCCTGACATCCGAAGTATGCTCATCGAGCTGTGGGTAGAAATCTCCTCTTGGTGCTTCCGGAAGAAATGGCCTTTGATTCCTTTGCACCCCCTTCCTTCGAGTAGCTAATTCGGCGTGTTGAGGAGCCCTTTTGGTCGGATAGAGCCTAGGAGGCATTTTCCAAGTTGTAATCGGACTAAAAGTGTTTTGTTTTCTCTCGATCCCTCTCAAATCTCCCTCTGAGGTTGCTCTCTCTCTTCTCGCCGTCGCCTCCCTCTCAATTTCAAGTCTAATTGAATTTCAAAATGACGACTGTGCGAATTTTAAAGAATCTGTTCACCTGGCCTCTTATGTCGTGCGACATACTAAGCCTCTGTGGCCTGTTTTTACAATTTTGCCCTTAAAGGCTCCATTTTACAATTTTGTCCCCCGTAGGCCTCTTTTCCCCTTTATGCCCCTGGCATTTCTAATCATTTTTAATCAAATTTTCCCTCCAGTGCCCCCGAGGCCTATTTTACAAATTTACCTCTGTGACTCAGTTTATTTGCCCTTGGCATTTTCAATTTCATTTTTCAAATAATCAGGGTACATCTCAGTTTTCTTTGCAAAAAAAAAAAAAATTTAATTAAAAATTATTCGGGTGCGTCCCACTTTTCTTTACAAAAAAAAAAAAAAAAAAAAAAAAAAAAAAAAAAAAAAAACTATTGATTCCTTCCAACTTCTCTGCAAAATCCAATCTTTTTCGCGATCCTACGTTATCGCCAAATGGGATAACGTTTCCTCCGGGAAATCCTACGTTATCGCCAAATGGGATAACGTTTCCTCCGGGAAATCCTACGTTATCGCCAAATGGGATATGTGATAACGTTTCCTCCGAGAAATCCTACGTTATCGCCAAATGGGATAACGTTTCCTCCGGGAAATCCTACGTTATCGCCAAATGGGATAACGTTTCCTCCGGGAAATCCTACGTTATCGCCAATTGGGATAACGTTTCCTCCGGGAAATCCCCCGTTATTGCCAAATGGGATAAGGTTTCTTGTTAAAAATTTCAGTTATGGCCGGAAGGCAATAACATTTCGCTTTATTTTGATCTCCGTTATTTCCGAATGACGGAATAATATTTCGACCTTTTTTTCGCTTTATTTTGATCTCCGTTATTTCCGAATGACGGAATAATATTTCGACCTTTTTTCGCTTTATTTCGATCTCCGTTATTCCAAGGTGAAGGAATAACATTTCGACTCAATAAAAGCTCGAACTACGACCTGGCTTGATTCCCCCGGGATACGTAGGTAGCCTCCTGTAGGTTCAGCCAATTTGTCACATATGACGCCCCCTTTCCCCAGTGGATTCTGAACTACGATCAAGGCTTGATTCCTCCGGGATACGTAGGTAGCCTTTCATGAAAGGTCCAGCCACTCGACCAACTTGGTCACCCAATCCGTCTCGGCATTCGCCAGATTGGATCCTTTTCTATCAACAACCCCACTCGCCCTGCAAGTGACGTTGCCGAGGGGCTTCTGTAAGTACCCAAATCTGGCTCATGCCTTCCGGTTAAATTTCCCGGCAATTTCGGTAAGTTTCCCGATAATTCCCCGGACCTTCCTAGTGTTCCGGAAATATTCCGGAACAGTTCCAAATTAATTAAAGGCTGAAGAGGAGCCTTCCTAATTAAGAAACACGTTTTTCTTAATTAGGAAGAAGTTTCTAGAATTTGCCACCTTGCATGGTTCTAGAAATGCTGAGTCACAATGGATAATGCCGCACGGCTGCATTAGCTTGAGGTCCCTAGCCGCACGGCCTCATTAGCCTTATCCAGACTGCCTATAAATAGAGCCCTCCTCTACCCATTTTAATCATCCACAAGAGGCATCAATTACTCATATTACGAAGAAATACTCCCAAGAAGCTGCTGGAAGTCCAAGAAGGTGAAGAAGAAGGCCAAGAAGCTACCTCCCTCCTCCTTGAAGATCCAAGATCAACCTCTCCTCCTAGCTCCATCCAAAGAAGAAGGAAGCCATTGGTAACCTCGCACGCCCTAACCTCGCATCCTAATTGCTTTATAAATAGCTCATTACATTGCCTTTATATTGCTTGGGACTTGGTAGATTAAAGATCACATCTTTATATTCCCCCTTCCCCTTTTGCATGCATTAGACATCATTTGTCATAAAAAATGTAGTCTTTCCCTATAAAGGTGCATCCTTTGCACCTAAAACCCCCATTTTCCAATAAAAATGTCATCTTTATGCATCCTTTGCATATAAAAATCAAATCTTTTCAATCAAAATGCATCCTTTACATTCAAAATCCCTTTTCCAAGCATCATTTGCTTTAAAGATCATGTCTTTACCATAAACTAGCATCATATGCTTTTCAAAATGCAATCTTTATGCATCATTTGCATAATGAATGCCAATTTCTTCATAAAAATGCATCATTTGCATAAAAATCATATCTTTATGCATCATTTGCAATAAAGATCATTTCTTTGAATCAAATGCATCATTTGCAACCCAAAAAATGTCATCTTTTCATTAAAAATGTCATTTTTACATACATTCCCCCATTCCCCATTAGTAACCTCGGAACGGACCGATGTAAAAGATCCTATCTTTACATCGTACTTTCCATAAAGGTTTCATAATCTCTTTAGAAAAGGGACACCTTTGAACCCTATATCTCCGATTATCACTTAAGATGAGTATGAAGCATCTATACGAGCTCGACCATCTTAAAGTGTAGGATTGATGGGCTAAGGACCCTCCTTTTCTAAAGAACCTCATCTTTGACTACAAAGGGAGTCATTCTCTCGATCACGCAAGTTCCAAGGTCCAAAAAAATGCGATGATCACAAGTCCAAGATGAGGGCGGGATCATAATCCCGAATACATAAAATCCAAGAAATCCCGAGCGACAACCAACAAATGGTTTGTACGTCCGGAAGACGACTTGGGACATTACCCCCTTTACTTTCAAACACATGCACACAAGAAAGCACGCAAGCAAGCACGATTAATGGAATCTTGGGAGACTTGCTCCGGCAAGGCACCTTGGGTGAACGACGATCCGTTCTTCCCAAGGGGTAACTTAACCTCCGAACCCATAAAACATTTTTTTCAAAGTTTTGAGGTAATCAAAATGGCGTGGCGACTCCGTTTTTCAAATTAAATCGGATGTCTTCAAACTAGCGTGAATCCAACAAACACAAAATTTTGGGCACACATTCACAGAGCTGAAACATCCTTAGCATGCTAGCCACTTAGTTAGACACTATTTATGATTAATCTCTTTATGTAACGATCTACTTCATCAATAAAATGAGGTTACCCTCAAAAAGTTCTATTCATAAACTGTGTTGCTTTTGCATCTTATTCGATTCAAGTCCAACTCTTAGTCGATCTCGAAATATCAAACAGACTCGACTAATATCCTAGGTCAACTTTGTTCTTAAAATAGGTTTGACTGAAGACTTACGTCAGTCTCATTCCTTAACAGACTCGACTAAAATCCTAAGTCAATCTCGTTTTTAAACAGGTTCGACTGAAGACTTACGTCAGTCTCGTTCCTTAACAGACTAGACTAAAATCCTAAGTTAATCTCGTTGTTAAATAGGTTTGAATGAAGACTTACGTCAGTCTTGTTCCTTAACATACTCGACTAAAATCCTAAGTCAACCTCGTTCTTAAACATGTTCAACTGAAGACTTACGTCAGTCTTGTTCCATAACAGACTCGACTAAAGTCCTAAGTTAACCTCCTTTTTAAACAGGTTCAACTGAATACTTATGTCAGTCTCATTCCTTAAACAGGCTCGACTAAAACCTTGATTAGCTTCGTTGTAGCCTACTGATATGATTAAGACTTTGGTCGATCTCCTACTTAATCTAGTTTGACAAAAAGACAGCAATATGGGTCAGAACAAAATGATTCAAATAGTCAACTAGTAGTAATAAAAGTCCCCCAAAAGCGGGATATGGCTTGTCAAGATAATTCAAGTTAAACTACCTCCCAAACTGGGCCAAGGCAGTGACAAACAAACTACAAAAGTAAAAATGTTTGGAACTTGTTCATTACAAATTAACTAAGAATAGAAGATCAATCTTCTTGGTCGTTGGTGGGCTGCTCTGGCTCTTGCTGCTGCTCCCTCTGCTCAACCTCCTAAAAAACATGGTCTTAGGCGAGCTCTTCGTCCTCTTTATCAGCCTCATCTAGCTCTTGAAGTACAACATTAAAATTCCTTAGCTCAATAGGAGGGGCGACCCAAGGCTCCACTCCATCTTCAGCATCTTGCTGGGCGATGATGGCCAGATCGTTAGCATTAAAAAGAACAAGGGAGTGACCAGCTTGAGCTGCCACATCATACTTTTCAGCTTGGGCCTATTCAACCAATTTCTCAATTTTGCAGCTCGACTGAAGGATCGACCAAGGCCCGCCGAGCCATGTGTTGACGACTAACATCATAGAAATCCCTAGCTCGGGATACTATAATGTGGTAGCATTCATCGCTGTTCTTAAACAGCTCGACAACAGCCTTCTCTCTAGCTTGGGACTCCTCCTCCAATTTGAGACGGGAAACCCGATGATCTTCACTCATCTTGATCATGCGATTGTTGCACTCTTGGATCATCTCAGTCAGCTGTCCCAACTCTCCTTGCAGCCTGACCTTCTCTTACCTGACCGTAGCTGCCTCCTCCACTAAAGCAGTCTTGATAGGAGCAAAGGATTCTACTTGAGCCTGAAGGGGAGCAAGCCGCTCCCTTGGCATTTTCAAATCGGCCAAAGCCTCATCTCGCTCCTCCTCAGTATTGAAATGAGTGGCTTGGAGAGCCCTACATTGGGAGTCAGAGTTCACCAGCTTCTCCCTCAGCTCGGCAGCTTCCCTAGCCTTCCTCAAGTATTTATTGGAGGCTATCTTATCCTTCTCTATGGCCACCCTCCAACTTCATTTGACCTTCTTGGTGAGAGCAAGAGACTACACAACAAAAAAGAAGATAGTCAATACAACAACTATCAAAACTAAAGCGACCAAAATTTTGCGATCAAATAGAAACAAAAATTAAAGTATGAAAGGCACAAGTGTTACCTCAGAGGAAAGGAGGCCCGACCTATCACTGTACTATTTCGGAGTAAACCCCTCCTCAGCAAACTATGCAAGCAGGTCCTTATCCGCTGCTCTTCTCACAATAATTTTCCCCAATCCCAGTTTGGGATAATAGGGGCTCAAGCTGTTAACCCCAGCAAGGTGATGGACATCACTTAGCCTCTCCACCAAGACTTGCACTTCATCAGTGCTTCTAGATGGGGGAGCTTGAGGTGGAGGATGGCTAGATGCAAAACCTGCCGCCCTAGAAGTGTCGGCCCCTTCATGTTCTAGGTTGACACGGTTCCTTTTTCTAAGCCTAGTGAGAGGAAGGGCATCATCAGCATCTTCTTGCTCGTCATCAACGAGCTTCAGGTCAACAAAATTTAGGGGGTCTGCCCCAATTTACTTATGTCGGGGGTCCGAGCCCGATTCCATCTCGATCTACACATCGACCTCCCCCTCTCCCCCTATGACTTATACTTGGGGGCGTGTTCAATGGGATCCACCAGCCCAGATCCATCAAGGGGGACCATCCCCACACCCTCCATGGGGAGTAAAGTGTTCCTGTCTTCATTCTCTTTCTCTCGGCTGGCTCGGGAATTGGCCATCCTATGGACCTTCTTGTTTCTCCTACTATCACCCAAGTCGACTATCCAATTCATATAGGCCTCCTGTTCAGCAGTTAGAACTGCACAATCAAAGGGGAAACAGTTAGTAAAGAGATAGGCGAGCAGAATTATGAGAATTAAATAGAAAGCAAGTCAAATACTTAACCGCCATAGTGAAACAGATTTCTGTAATTGCCGAGATTCTTTTTGCATAAATGGCATTGGGACTTAAATCTTTCTCTCTCATGTATCACCCAGTCTGTGTATCTACGGCTCTTAATGATTGGCACTAGGGGAGCTACCTCCCCATCTCCTCCTAGCATCATCCCAGCCTGGATGAAAAAGTCCTTATCCGACCCAAGTGTGGCCCAGCTAATGGTACTCCTCCATGCCACCAATGTCAACCTACGATTGAGTTCATCACTCCACTCTTGGACCCAGTAATCTTCCTCCATCATGGGAGGTATATCAGCCACAGGCAAGGGGAACTCCCATCCTTTCCTACTCTCCACAAGGATTATATGGGTATTCCACCCCGAAACTTTATCGGGCAAATTGGTGAACAGTTTAGGGGCCTTAGCTTTGGTCGGAGTGCTTATTCAAAGGTCTTGTCATTTTGCACAACCTTAAAAAATCTCCTAAAGACATGCATACATGGTTCATACCCAACGAACCTGCACACCAAGGTAAATCAAATCAACACCCTCATAGTATTGGCGCCCAATCGCATGGGGATAGCGGCCATGCACTCCAAAAACTTGCAGATAAACGGATCAAGGGGAAGTCATAGCCCATCCTCAAACTGACCTTAATAGAATGCTACCCTAGAGGAGCTCAGACCCCAGTGCATCCAAGACTGAGCTTTCCTTTGCCTCTCCGTGAAATGGGTGAGGTGGAGCTTAACGATGAAGCGGAATGCTTGCTTACACCAGAAATCGAAGTCCTTGCTATTTGTTATTGCTGGGTATTTGAGTATTTGGAGATTGTAAAGTTATAAAAGGAAAGGGATTCTTCCTTTTATACTCCTCCTTTTCCTTACTTGAATTGGAAAGGGAGGGGGACACAGCCGTTCTTTTTATCAGTTAATGCCCAGCAGCATTTTCCAATATAGTTGTCCAATCGGCAGAACTGTACCATCATTACGGAAATTATAGCGCATTAAATAGCGTATCCAATCGTCAAAATTCAATGGTCGAGAGCGACCTACATCTATTCAGTCGACCATCCAACATCTAGTTGTATAAGCCTACACAAAAAAATTTATAACTTCCTGGTCAACAAAGTCAACACAAAAAGTTGAGGGCCACTAAACAAAATAAAAGTGATGGATTAGGCCCAATGAACTAAGCCCAACATTTTAGGCATCACAAATACACTACAATTGAATGTGCCAGTCTAGTTACCATAACACCCGCGGCCCAATGGCAAAGTTCAGTCGACCTAGCTCATTGTCCGACCATCATTGGTCCCGACCTACCTCCGTCCGACATACGATCATCAACTTATAGAATTTCTATCTATCTAAGGCACAAATGCAGGTCGACCTTGATTACTCATGCGACCTCGAACTACAGAAACGTTCGTCCATCTACAACTTAATCCGTAACCGTCTACTACAATCACAAAGATCGTTACGCCTACATTGTCTCCACAATTTATGGGATTCAATATGATCCTACATCACTACTATGTATAACAGACAACATCCAACGTTAAAAGTTAATGTTTTCTTTGCTATTTGTAGATTACTTCGTTCAATACAGTTTTATATAAACTTATAACGCTATATCTCATCATCACGCCAGAGGATCTTATTAAGAGACCAACTCGGCTAGTCGTTTATTCGTGGTTTCAGGTCACATTTGCTAGGGATCAACCTATTGCTGAACTAAGGCTAATCTGAATCATTTCCTTCATCATCAATAAGTAATGATTTGGAACCTTCAGAATCGTGAAACCGGAACTGGTGGTTAGAAGCGAAAAGCGGGAACCAAAATTACACAGTTCAAATACAGTTCCATCTTCACAAAATTGGGAACTGACGGTTTGTAATCGGGAACCAAAAAGCATATCCAGATGAGCATGTTCAGATAGGGGGTAGGTGGTGGGGATGAGGTGGAATGAGGGTTATGATAGGGTAGGATAGAGTGGAAGAAGTGGGGTGGGTAGGGTGAAGGTGGAGGTTGGGGTGGGTGGGTGATTAAGGATGTATAGGATAGGGTGGTAGGTCTTGGGTAGGGTATAATGGGTGAGTGGGGGGAGGGGGTAAGGGAATATAGAGGGTGAAGGTTGGGAGGTTAGGGGTGGGTGAGTGAATGGGAGTATAGGATAGGTAGGATGGGTGGGGTAGGGTATGTGGTAGAGGGGGTAGGTGGGGTGGGGTGTGTAGGGGGTGGAATGGTGGGGTGGGATATAGGGGTAAGTAGGATGTGGTGGGTGGGATTGGATTTGTGAGTTGTGGGGGGGGGGTTGGTGGGTTGGTGGGTGGGGTGCAGGAGAGTTATTATAAAATAATTCTAATATATGAGTAATAAAACTGGCACTGGGGAGTGTGGTGGGCAGGTGGGGGTGGTGGGTGGGTGGTTGTGTTGGGTGGGGGAGGGAAGTTGCTAAAAAGTAATTTTAATACGAGTAATAAAAATTTGGCTGAGGTGGTGGGTAGGGGTGAGGTGGTGGGGCGGGACGGGGTGTAATGTGGGAGTTTTTAAAGATAATTTTAATAAGTAATTTTTTTGACGCGGTGGTGGGGGTAGGGGATGGGTGGGGTGGGGGATGGGGTGGGAGGTGAGGGTGTTGGTGGGAGTTAGGTATTTCGTTAGTGGTTAGGGGTAAAGGTGGGTAGTGTGAGGGTGTTAAGAAGTAATTTCCTGAAAATGAAATGAGCAGGAGTAATTGAGAAATCATTTTCCTTAATAAACAAGCATATTATTCATTGAACGGAAAATCTTTTTCGTTAACTTAATTTTTCAACTTTTACCAAAAACAAGAAACTAGGAAAAACAATTTCGAATAATATTTCTCCCCAAACAAAAAGAGACTTAGTTTCTACCATATTAAGATTATTATTATTTTATTTAAAAACTCAACACTTAATTTAAAATCAACCAAATAAATATATGACACTTTGTGAGACGTAGAGAATATATTTTAAAAGAAAAGTTGTAAGCATGTCTCACGTTCTTTAGGGATCTGATGCTTCACTCGGAAACTAACTACTTCTTCATAAAAGAATATAGGGATTATTACTGCCTAGTCCCTCGCCCTAATCACAACTATCATTTGGGACACATTATAGGACACACATTATGGAAATAAATTACCTAATCCAATGTTATCTATTTTTTTCTAATACCTAACCTTACTCGAACAAAAACCCCACACCTCCTTTCTCTTCCAGACTTGACCCATATTCCCCATCTCTCTCTTTCTCTACTTTATCTCTCTATCTTCCCCTCCATCCCTCTGGCAACCCCATCATGTTCGGCCACCTATCAGCTATGGTGAATCTTAGATCTGCTGAAACCCTAACCTTAACCCTTTCTTCTCTCTCGACTCTGAGACACAACGCCATCACCTAGAGAGCTTGAACTCCGACAAGCAGGGAATCATGTCCTTCCTCTGGTCGTCTTCTCCGTTCTCAACCCCTGTCCTTCCGGCTATAATGAAATAGAGACCTCATTTTCTCGGCTACTCCTTTCCCTCTGCCTGATCGCCAATGTATTTAGCAGAACTTAATGTTAGAGATATTATCTCACATTGGAAATTGACAAATCTTGCTTATAATATCTAAATATCCTGGGCCACTCCCCTTGACACCAATTTGTTTTAAGGTGGAACCTCAGACTTTAAGATGGTATCAGAGCTGGTTCTTTACACGTGCAAGGTTTGTCAATTCCCAATGTGGGATAATATCTCCAACACTCAACACCTCCATCATCGACGCCGCCATTCCAGATCTGGCTGCACCCAAACCCTCACAACATCATCGACGTGACTTTAGATCTTATTCTGCTTGTTGCTGTCACTATTCAGTTGCAAATTTGTTGCTCAAGTTCTATTTTCCCCTAGATTTGAACCGAGGAGAGGCTTAATTGGTAAAGCAAATTGTTGGTGTGACGCCCTAGGCTTTAGTTATGATTAACTTAAAACCATTGTGTATCATCTTTATCGTTTATGTTTATTACTTGATTATTATGTATTTTGCATATTTATTGTAATAATCTCCGTCCCTAATTATTAAGTGAATAATTAGTATAAATGTTAATGGATAATCATATGATGATTATATGCATAGAGATGCACATTAAATTTATGGGTACTTGTTAGTGAACAAGTGACTGGACTTGACCCGTATGAGATTTATGTCATGGTCAAATGTCATAATTAAATCTCATATGGTCACTTCATTTAGTCCCTAGACCTGAGATTATCATGACCTTACATATGATGAAAGTCATGTTTGATTTTAGTCAAACGATATCTTAACACGATATTTATAAAGGCTATCTTTGGCATGAAAGGATTCAGATGGGAAGGATGATAAGTCAAGATGGAATTTGTCCCTCGAAAGAGAGATGTTTTGCTTGGGCCCCTCGATGAGTGATAATGATGAAAGTGTATGGCCATACCCCAATGTGATTGGATGATCATTATACTTAAGATCGAGAAAGCATTGAACAAATACAAGTTGACGTGGACCATGACTTGTGTTCAATATAACATCGTGCGACAAAGGGAGAAATGGAAGTGTACCATTGGAAACGTGAACTCTTACATTATATTATTTGGGTAGACATAATGGCTTGCTAGAGTCCGCTTATGTTTTATGAGGGTCGATATGATCGGGCTCATTGCCAACATAATATAATCATATTGGGTCAGACACAACTAGAATGAATTGGTTAAACCAAAGGAAGAATGATTGAGAATTCTTGATCTGGCTTAAGGTGTCACGCGACAGATCCTGTCCAGAGGACTCGTCTGGTCGCGCGACAGAACTAGCCAACTGGCATATGTGTAAGTACGCCAAACCAATTCGCGGTAGGTGCATTTTAAATGATAAAATTGCACTAAGGGGGGTTTTGGTAAATTCTCGGTCCGTTCCGAGACTTCCGAAAACATTTTATATGTTTCTCGCGAAGAAAGTGTATTTTAGTATTTTTCCCGGATAAAAGGACCTAAAAGGAATAAACTGCTTTGGGATTTTAAAGAATTAACCCGGAATGTTCCAGAAGCAGGTTTTGGCGCCAAAAACGGTTATGGACGTGGCCCGTCGTGCGACAGCTTGAAGCATAGAAATTGGAAGCGTTGGGTCGTGCGACATATTAATTCAATCCCAATAAGCTGCTTTAAATACCAATTCCATTCATTTTGTAAAAGGGGGGCCTCTCACATTTTTCACACACACAACACACACTCATTCTCAGACTCTCTCTCTCTACCTGCACCTCTCTCTCTCTATACGCAATTGCCTCCCTGCGACGTCTTCTTCCTCAAGCTCTCACCTCACCGGAATACAACCCAACCTCAACCACCACCGTCGCCTTACCTCCCTCTATCTCCATTCCTTCTACCCAAACTTCCTTCTTCTCCGACCTAAACCCAATCAACCGGCGACCTCCCTCTTCTCCGATTACAAAACCATCATCCAGTTCTCTCTCACCACACCAATCGCCGGCAAACTCAAAGCCCAACCCCAATTCGGTGACCTCAATCTCCCTCACCGTCCCAGTCTCACCAATTTCTCCAAATCCGACGCTAACTCCGCTCCCCTGTTTCCGCCTTAAGCCGCCAACCACTGTCGTCCTTAACAACACCAACATTCACCTTCTTCACCAGAAACCTAGCCCGACCTATTCTTCCCGGAATCCTCTTCACCGTTCACCTATTCTCTTCCTATCTCCAACCTTCGCCATCTACCCTGTTTACAGATCTAAAGCCCCTCACCATCGCCACTCCTCAGCAACGCCAATAGCTACCGCTTCCACCGTTCCTCTCAGTTATCTCCAGAATTGCCGACGCTTCCTCTGCTCCGGGTCCCAAGTCCGTTCAATGCACAAGCATATTCAAAGCTGCACAGCAACTTCGGTCCGAAAGTTCTAGATCCGATTCCGAAGCTGAATTGAAGGATTCGATACCTAATGTGGTATCGAATTTGAGGACACTACGAGGGTAACAAATCCTAATCTTCTCTCCCTCTGTTGACTGCGTAGTGCAAATTGATTAATATGCTGATGGTGTAGAACTGATTAAACTGGTGTTGTTACAATTTACATTTAACATGTATTATGTTCTGATTTATTTGGATGTTTTCTCCGTTTCCTGAGTAGTACAATTTATATGTTAAAATGCTTATAGTGTAGAACTTAGCATACTGGTTTGGTTGTAGTTTCTTTTTAGTATGTAGTATACTCCGAGTAGTTTGGATATTCTGATTGTTGGGATCTGTTTTGTACATTTAACGTGGTGATGGTATTTTGTTTGAGTGATTGTATGCGTTGTGCATGAATCGTGCTAAGGTGAGCGTGGGTCATCTCATATCCACATTCATCTAAGCTTGGATCTCTTTGAGGTCGTTGGGACCTGTTTTTGTACATTGATCGTAGTGATTATACATACTCTTGTTTGATGTCGTGCGTTGGGCATGAATTGCTAAGGTGAGTGTGGATTATTCCATATCCACACTCTTCTGCAATTTGATCTCTCAAGGGTCGTTGAGACTTGATTTCTATTTTTTGTTAATCTCGGATTGCTATTAATTTGTTGTAACCAAGCTTTGTAAAACCTCTGCAAAAGGCCTTGTCATGTCACGCGACACAACCTACTCCCAGGTCCTGTGTCACGCGACACAATGAGCCCTTCTGCAGCAGGTTCAGTTCCGTTGTAAGTTGTTTGTCATCGTTGTAATCAGGTGGTGGTCTCCTGAATTAAATGACTCACAAGTTGTAATTCATTTCTTTGAGCAATAAAACAAAGCATTAATATGCATTTTATACATATTTTTTCACACTTTGCACACACGTTTGAATGTCTTGAATGTTGAACATAGAAAGACTCGTCTACGGACGAGGCGTGTTGGGTGAACTCTCGGTTCTTCCCAACGCGTAACTTGACCCCCGAACCCATTTTCTCTTACAAAAGGGTTTTCAATGTTTCCTCTAAAAACGGCGTGGCAACTCCTTCCTTATTTTTTATTTTTCGGCGAGCGCACATTCAGTGGCGACTCCACTGGGGATTTGAAACTTGTTTTTCAAAAGTGGGTCAAACTTTCGTTATTGTTCAACGTTCAATTCCTTCATTTGTGTGTTCTTGGTTGTGTGACATTCTATGTGCCTAAAATGCATTTTATTGCTTTGTTTTATTCCCTCCCATTCCTTGTTTCCTGTCTTGATTTGTGCTGGGGCTTGGGGCTGAGTTATTGCATTTGCTTGGAGGCTGGGGCTGGTTCTACCTTTTGTGCAGATTCTGGGAATGTCTCCTTGTGTCACGCGACAGAACATGATTTGGCTGTCCTGTGTCACGCGACATAAGAGGCCACTTTGCAGGTGTTGGACTCTAGTACAGATGTGATTGTGGGCAATCCCCATGATCAATTTTATTGATCCCTGATTATTGTATCTCTGCGGGTGTGTGTGTGTTGTTTTTCCTTTTCTTCCCCTTTTTCAAAAAATAAATAAATAAATAAATAAATAAAAATATAAATAAAAAAATAAAAATAAAAAAAGAATCATTTTTCTCAAATAAAGGAATCTAGTCATCCCGCACACTACATCACGTAGATCTAGAACCTCGGGTGCGATTGACGGCATCGCGGACGGTGATAATATTCGCTTACGCTTGAGTGCCTAATGTCAAACCTATCCCCCTAGCGCGTTATAGGTGGCACCACACATTTTAAACTTACCCAAAACGGTTGATTTTTGACACCCCATTTTTCAAATACATTAAAATGAATTGTTTCAAAATTCTTAATAAGCTTTCGTACCTACCCCAAAACCTAGCATGTGTGGGCATGTTGCCATCGCAACATAGTTTCACGAAAGGGCATGTCGTTCCCACGGCATGTTCTAACGAGAGATCATGTCGCTTTGTCAATGTGCACCGATGAGAGGTCATGCCGGATTTTTCCTTGAAATTCTTCAGAAATACCCGTTATGCTGCCCAAATTTCTCCAGAAATTGGGGCTACTCGTCCGTCCCATAAATGCTTCGTTTTTGATTAGGTATCATTGCTTATTATTAATTTTGACTCAACGCATTTGGTGTATTTTTGGATGATGTGTCCCTAGGTTCCCCCGAGGTCTAGATTGCGTGAAATAAAGGATTAGCCTTTCCCAACCGTTCCTAGGACTTAAAAGCCACCGATTTCTACTTGAAGATTAATAAAGTGTTGCACGAGTCCATCTCCTTTCCCGTTCTTCCCTCTCCCGTACCTCCTCAATATTCTCTACCCTCCGTCTATACACGCTCTTTCCGTTCCAAGGCTACGGCAAGTTGGGTGCGTGCTCCTGTTCCCGGTGCTCATTGGTCCATATTTCTGAGGCAGAAGCAGTTCAAGTGCCCGAGCGGATGTTCATCTAATTTGGAATCCAAAATGCTCGGTGCAGAGAAGATTATGGCCCACCAATTTGGAAGTTCATATCCCTTGGGTCAGCAGAGTGCAAATGGTGCGTCCATCGAAAAGTTGCAGTCTACCCTCGAAGATGTTTTTCCTCGCAAGCGGGAGGCTTGGTTGTTTGCTCAGATTGCTAAAGATAAGGAGGGCGACTTGTGAAGGACAGAAAGATTGAGAAGGGTCCTCATCCCACCGACGGCAACAATGTTCTTCCTTCCATCCAATGTTGAAGAAGTCAATCAGTCCTCGTAGGATCTAGAATGTCCACTGTCGGACATGAGCTATCGAGTCCAAGTTGGATCGGTTTTTGCTTTGCAGTGATAAAATCTTTGTTTCTCTTCTTGCTAGACTCGAGACATCACTAGCACACCTACGTTACACTCGATTGAAATGGTCTTATTCCTAATGATCACTTGTGCTGCTCACCGACCAACGCTTTGAAATGGCTAATGTTTAAATTGATCGGAGTGAGAAAATTGGCTGATATCCTTCCCAGAATGGGGCTTATCAACTCCCCACCTCGCGGCTCCTGTGCTCACATATTTTCCTTCGTCCTCACTATCTCGTTGCTCGATGAATTTGCATGGATCTTCCTCGAAGTAAGCTTAAGAAAGCAATGAAGATTTGATCTCGTTCGGATCATCCGGTAGGGACTGTGGTTGAAGCCTTTACCCATAGGAAAACCTTTACCTCACCCTCACTAAACAATATCCCTTCATTTCAAGATCGGCATGTTTTGAAACCCATTTAGCCATCGTCAGAAGAATAGGGACCATCCTCGAGACTCCCATGATTCAAAATAAGATCGACCTGTTCCAAGCTCAAGAACGATGGAAAGCAATGATTCATCCTGGGGACTAGCTGAAATTCTCTCTCGAAAAAAAAAAAAAACAAAGAGATACAAAAAAAAAAGAGAATAAGAAAAAAAGAAAAGAAAGAGAGCTTAGTCCCCAGCAATTCTCTCAAAAGGAAAAGCCAAAGGAGTCGGTCGTTACTCAAGAGGAGTCTCAGAGTGAATAAAGAGACAGCACGGATGTCCCTCATCATTACCTCTAACCAATTTCGGCCGTCCTCTCGATTTTAGAGGATATTCCCATTACCATGACCCTTGCCCTTACCAAAGCCAAGATTGACCTCTCATTCTTAGAGGCATTAAAGATATAATCACAGATTTCCCTCACCTTAGAAATCCCAAACACATCCCTGCAAGCCAACCTCTCATTTTTAGAGATCCAGTCAGCAAAAGGCCTAGCCGACCTCTAGTTTTAAGAGGTCATGATTTCCCAAATTACCCGATGGCCGATCGAAACCCCGAGACCCAGTCGCAGTTCCTACCGAATAGCAGTCTCAGGACATCAAGCGAAGATTGTGCAAATTCCCTCCGTTCATTCGACGTTGCATGTGAGCATATTTCATTTCTCCTCCGCAAGCACTTGTCGTGGACGTCCCACTGGGGCTTCACGTCCGTGTCTCCCATCGACACTCCAAGAGGACATGTTCTTTCAAGTCTCAAAATCCTAAAAGGTCCTCACATCCCCGAATTCCAACGTTCATTCTTTTCATTCGGGATAAGCCCGAACTACGGCGACCTGAGCTCCTCCTATGGAGGGGAACGTAGGCAACCATAACTGATCCGGTCGAAATTGCAAATAGATCTCAGAAAATCCGGTCTCCTCAAGGACCATGCCCGTACACTGTCTATCCGTTCGAGTTTGATTCTCGATATCAGTGGGCTTTCTCCTCAGGATTGATAAAAATATTTGCTCATATCGGCTTTGGTGGTTGAATAACCCGAACATCAATAAAGGGTTTTAAGCAGCTTTGTGATCATCATGAATAAGACAGGTTTTCAAGTGTCTCGACAAGTCTTCTCTTTCTACATAATAGGAAGATAGAGCCAAACACCGTTTCGGTCAGCAGGGGCTTCCATACACTTCTCCACACCTTGTAATGCTTATACTCTCCCAAAAGAGTTAGACCAAAAAGCGAGAGTGTCATACAGAAGCTTGGGATTCATTTCCCACCATTCGAAAGATATGTCCCTGCACGTAAACATTTTTGAGTCTTGTCCAGTGACTGATTGACTGCGGTTTGAAATGATGGGTTGCCTCCTCGGCCACAAGATAACTCTGCCTGCGATGAAGCTGCATGGAATGTCCTCAAGCTAGGGCTTTGGTTAAGGTATCCCTCCGGCTCTCCTTACCAGATTCCCTCCAAGATTGCTTTGCACTATCAACTGGGGTTTCACCAAGCCGGGCTCATTCTCTGTACATTCTATACTGCTTGCTGTCTCAGACGCGTGATGTACTCTGTCCTCACCGGCAACGGACTTGCTGCAATCTGTACTCTAGAGAGAGCCCCGACTTGCCTAGCTGCGCCATGTTAGTTCTCCACCTCGTGGGAGAGGGTCCACCCCATCATAAACACTTTCGTCCTATACACAATCCCTCATAGCATAATGGCTACATACACATCTGCTCATCAAGCCGTGCAAAAACCTCCCTACTTCCTATTCTCCCCAGCTGAGATGGACTTGTGCAACAAAAGATTAATAATGCATAAGCAAAAAGAGTCGAATAAAGTGCAAAGTGCCTAGAGTGTTGTGTCTCCCCCCGCAGAGTACAATGATCAGGTGATCGTAATTTGATTGTGAGGATTGCCTCTCGGATCACAATCTGGACAAGGATTCCAAATCCTGCAGGTGGCCTATCCCGCCTTTGTCATCGTCATCAGCATCGTCGAAAAGAGCCTCAGCTGCCCAGTCTCCAAGCATTGCTCGTCAAAAGGAGTTTCAGATGCCCTTTAGCTTCAGCAAATTGCCCGTGTTGGACGGAAGGATTAGCATTGCCCGTGTTGGACGAAGGATTAGCATTGCCCGTGTTGGACGGACGATTATTATCAGTTCCCGTGTCGGACGGAAGGTGTATCAAAATTCCTGTGTTGGACGGAAGCTTATTCTCAGATTCCCGTGTCGGACGGGAGGGGCATTTTAAATATCCCATGTCGGACGGAGGATTATCATCATTTCCCGTGTTGGATGAAGAATCATTATCAGAAGTTCGTGTAGGGCGGCAAGTCATCAAAAATCCGTGTTGGATGGAGGATTATCGGTTTCCGTGTCGGACAGAAGGTTCATCGGTTCCCGTGTCGGACGGAAGGTTCATTATCAAATGTCCCGTGTTGGACGGAGGATTATCGGTTTTCGTGTCGGACGGAAGGTTCATCGGTTTCCGTGTCGGACGGAAGGTTCATTATCAGATATCCCGTGTCGGACGGAAGGTTCATCGGTTTCCGTGTCGGACGGAAGGTTCATTATCAGATATCTCGTGTCGGACGGAAGGTTCATCGGTTTCCGTGTCGGATGGAAGGTTTATTATTAGATATCCTGTGTCGGACAGAAGGTTCATCGGTTTTCGTGTCGGACGAAAGGTTCATTATCAGATATCCCGTGTCGGACGGAAGGTTCATCGGTTTCCGTGTCGGACGGAAGGTTCATTATCAGATATCCCGTGTCGGATGGAAGGTTCATCGGTTTCCGTGTCGGACGGAAGGTTCATTATCAGATATCCCGTGTCGGACGGAAGGTTCATCGGTTTCCGTGTCGGACGGAAGGTTCATTATCAGATATCCCGTGTCGGACGGAAGGTTCATCGGTTTCCGTGTCGGACGGAAGGTTCATTATCAGATGTCCCGTGTTGGACGGAGGATTATCGGTTTTCGTGTTGGACGGAAGGTTCATTGGTTTTCGTGTCGGACGGAAGGTTCATCATCAGTTATCCCGTGTCGGACGGAAGGTTCATCGGTTTTTGTGTCGGACGAAAGGTTCATTATCAGATATCCCGTGTCGGATGGAAGGTTCATCGGTTTTCGTGTCGGACGGAAGGTTCATTATCAGATATCCCGTGTCGGACGGAAGGTTCATCGGTTTCCATGTCGGACGGAAGGTTCATTATCAGATATCCCGTGTCAGATGGAAGGTTCATCGGTTTCCGTGTTGGACGGAAGGTTCATTATCAGATATCCCGTGTCGGACGGAAGGTTCATCGGTTTCCGTGTCGGACGGAAGGTTCATTATCAGATATCCCGTGTCGGACGGAAGGTTCATCGGTTTCCGTGTCGGACGGAAGGTTCATTATCAGATATCCCGTGTCGGACGGAAGGTTCATCGGTTTCCGTGTCGGACGGAAGGTTCATTATCAGATATCCCGTGTCGGACGGAAGGTTCATCGGTTTCCGTGTCGGACGGAAGGTTCATTATCAGATGTCCCGTGTTGGACGGAGGATTATCGGTTTTCGTGTTGGACGGAAGGTTCATCGGTTTTTGTGTCGGACGGAAGGTTCATCATCAGATATCCCGTGTCGGACGGAAGGTTCATCGGTTTCCATGTCGGACGGAAGGTTCATTATCAGATATCCCGTGTCGGACGGAAGGTTTATTATCAATGCCTGTGTAGGACAGGAGGTTCACCAAAGGCCCGTGTTGGACGGAAGATCATCAAGAGTCCGTGTTGGACGAAGATTGATCATCAGCAAATGCCCTTGTCGAAGCCAGTAGCATCGCTTCCCAGCAGCTACAAGTAAGCACAGCAAAGGTATGAAAGCACATCTCTACCCTTTCTTGCTTCTTGTTAGTTTCGTTTCCGAACTACGATTTGGCTTGATTCCCTCCCCGGGATACGTAGGAATCCTTTCTCCGAAGGTCCAGCCATCCGATTCCCCAGTCATCGTCCAGCCCTCCTGAATGTGCCCTCGCCCGAAAAATGAAATGAGAGTCGCCACGCCATTTTAAGAGGAAACATTGAAAACCTTTTTAAGAGAGAAAATGGGTTCAGGGGTCAGGTTACGTGTTGGGAAAAACCGAGAGTTCACCCAACACGCCTCGTCCGTAGACGAGTCTTTCTAATCTAGACATCCAAATAATTCAAAAGATGTGCAAACAATGATAATGAAACAAAGTGTGATAAACATGCATTTTATTGAATAAAAGAGATCATTACAACTTGTAGACCAATTTTCCGGGAGGCCACATCCCTTTACATCAACTAGAGACAGATTACAAGAACAAAAGGTCCTCTGCAAAGGGTCACATATGTCGCGTTACATATGACTCCTTTGTCCCGTTATGTCGCGTGACATATGTTCACCTTGCAGAGGCTCACAAATCAAACAGATCACCAAATATCTAGATAAAATGAACAGATGCCAGATCTAGAAACTAAACAACATGAATACAAAACTACATTCTAGAAAAACTGAACAAAATAAGCTACAACTGAAATATGGTCCCTGGAGATGGTCACAACATGTCGCGTGACACAGGACTCCTCATGTCCACATGTGTCGCGTGACATATGTTTACCATCTGCAGGTACCTCACAAACTGAGATGCAGATCCAACAATAACACAACAATTATATCATAAACAGTAATAACAATACGAATTAAACACGAATCAATTAAAGGAGTGTGGATATGGGAGATCCACACTCCCTTGATGCCCAAATTGCAAATCCCAATAGATCACATCAATATCAAGCAATTGGACTCAAGTATAAGCTATTAAACAGAGAGATTGCAGTTACCACTTGATAATCTGAGGCAGAAGGGGCCTGATTATCAAGTGGAGAAGGAGAGAGAGTTATTAGAACAAAATGGATGAGAGAGAGAAGGGGGAGAGTGTTACCCTTGTAGTCCTCAACTCTTACACCAAGTTAGGTGTAGGAGCCTTCAATTCAACTTTGAGATGGAGATCTGAGCACTGGTTGAGAGCTAAATCAAGGGGCATCAAGTGTATAGGGGAGTAGAGATGGAATTGGGTTGAAGAGAGGTGAGAGGTGAGGGAATTGGAGGGGAATTGGGAGGTTTTGGTATGAGAGAGAGAGAGAGAGAGAGAGTGTCTGGCGTAATTTGGGCAGAGTGGCTTTAGGGAGGTCGAAAAGGGATCCAAAACTGAGAGGGGTAGAGTCTTATTTATAGCTGCTGTCTATGGTCACTTTGTGTTGCACGATGTAACATTACCACTTTCCATGCTTCAAGTTGTCGCGTGACACAAGGTGACAATAACCGTTTTTGGAGCCAAAACTGATTCTGGAAGATTCCTAGGTAATACCCAAAATGTCCAAAACAGTTTTATTCCCTCTAGGTCCTTTAACTCGAGCAAAGTACAAAAAGTACTTCCTTCGCGAGAAACATATGAAATGTTTCCGGAAGTCTGGGGATGGACCGGAAATTTACCAAAACGCCCCTAAATGCAATTTTATTATTTAAAATGCATCTGGAAAGGTCGCGAATTTGGATCGGCGTACTTACACCTCCGCCTTACCCTCCAGCCGCTCATTGGGATTGGGTCTTATTTTATCGACAACCTCACTTCTTCCATAAGTGACGTTGCCGAGGGACTCTGTAAGTATGCCAATCCAATTCGCGACCCTTTTTAGGTGCATTTTAAATGAAAAAATTGCACTAAGGGGGGTTTTGGTAAATTCCCGGTCCGTTCCGAGACTTCCAAAAACATTTTATATGTTTCTCGCGAAGAAAGTGTATTTTAGTATTTTTCCCGGACAAAAGGACCTAAAAGGAATAAACTGCTTTGGGATTTTAAAGAATTAACCCGAAATGTTCCAGAAGCAGGTTTTGGCGCCAAAAACGGTTATGGACGTGGCCCGTCGTGCGACAGCTTGAAGCATAGAAATTGGAAGCGTTGGGTCGTGCGACATATTAATTCAATCCCAATCAGCTGCTTTAAATACCAATTCCATTCATTTTGTAAAAGGGGGGCCTCTCACATTTTTCCCACACACAACACACACTCATTCTCAGACTCTCTCTCTACCCGCACCTCTCTCTCTCTATACGCAATTGCCTCCCTGCGACGTCTTCTTCCTCAAGCTCTCACCTCACCGGACAACAACCCAACCTCAACCACCACCGTCGCCTTACCTCCCTCTATCTCCATTCCTTCTACCCAAACTTCCTTCTTCTCCGACCTACCCCAATCAACTGGCGACCTCCCTCTTCTCCGATTACAAAACCATCATCCAGTTCTCTCTCACCACACCAATCACCGACAAACTCAAAGCCCAACCCCAATCCGGTGACCTCAATCTCCCTCACCGTCGCAACCTCACCAATTTCTCCAAATCCGACGCCAACTCCACTCCCCTGTTTTCGCCCTAAGCCGCCAACCACTGTCGTCCTTAACAACACCAACAATCACCTTCTTCACCAGAAACCTAGCCCGACCTATTCTTCCCGGAATCCTCTTCACCGTTCACCTATTCTCTTCCTATCTCCAACCTTCGCCATCTACCCTGTTTACAGATCTAAAGCCCCTCACCATCGCCACTCCTCAGCAACGCCAATAGCTAACGCTTCCACCGTTCCTCTCAGTTATCTCCAGAATTGCCGACGCTTCCTCTGCTCTGGGTCCCAAGTCCGTTCAATACACAAGCATATTCGAAGCTGCATAGCAACTTCGGTCCGAAAGTTCTAGATCCGATTCCGAAGCTGAATTGAAGGATTCGATACCTAACGTGGTATCGAATTTGAGGACACTACAAGGGTAACGAATCCTAATCTTCTCTCCCTCTGTTGACTGCGTATTGCAAATTGATTAATATGCTGATGGTGTAGAACTGATTAAACTGGTGTTGTTACAATTTACATTTAACATGTAGTATGTTCTGATTTATTTGGATGTTCTCTCCGTTTCCTGAGTAGTGCAATTTCCATGTTAAAATGCTTATAGTGTAGAACTTAGCATACTGGTTTGGTTGTAGTTTCTTTTTAGTATGTAGTATACTCCGAGTAGTTTGGATATTCTGATCGTTGGGATCTGTTTTGTACATTTATCGTGGTGATGGTATTTTGTTCAAGTGATTGTATGCGTTGTGCATGAATCATGCTAAGGTGAGCGTGGGTCGTCTCATATCCACGTTCATCTAAGCTTGGATCTCTTTGAGGTCGTTGGGACCTGTTTTTGTACATTGATCGTAGTGATTATACAAACTCTTGTTTGATGTCGTGCGTTGGGCATGAATTGCCAAGGTGAGTGTGGATTATTCCATATCCACACTCATCTGCAATTTGATCTCTCTAGGGTCGTTGGGACTTGATTTCTATTTTTTGTTAAACTCGAATTGCTATTCATTTGTTGTAACCAAGCTTTGTAAAACCTCTGAAAAAAGCCTTGTCATGTCACGCGACACAACCTGCTCCCAGGTCCTGTGTCACGCGACACAATGAGCCCTTCTGCAGCAGGATCAGTTTCGTTGTAAGTTGTTTGTCATCGTTGTAATCAGGTGGTGGTCTCCTGAATTAAATGACTCACAAGTTGTAATTCATTTCTTTGAGCAATAAAACAAAGCATTAATATGCATTTTATACATATTTTGTCACACACTTTGCACACACGTGTGAATGTCTTGAATGTTGAACATAGAAAAACTCGTCTACGGACAAGGCGTGTTGGGTGAACTCTCGGTTCTTCCCAACGCGTAACTTGACCCCCGAACCCATTTTCTCTTACAAAAAGGTTTTCAATGTTTCCTCTAAAAACGGCGTGGCGACTCCTTCCTTATTTTTATTTTTCGGCGAGCGCACATTCAATATGTCGCCGCGCGACATAACATGCCAAGAGGCGTTTATAGCTTAGTTTCCTAATATGATTAGGGCACAAATTCTAATACTAATGTAGTATATATATGAGTCTGTAAGCAGCCGAAACCTAGCCGAATTTTCTCAAGAAAAATCACATCAAAAGCTCTCTCAATATTCTTCCTAGGGTTTAAGGATCTAGCAATCCTCAAGAACCGTTCTTGGTTCATTCTAAAGTGTGGATACTACTAGAGGGTCTGTGCTCGTACAACGATCAAGGCCTAGAGTTCCAAAGCGTTCAAATAATATGAAGATTCAAGTATTGAAGATCGAAGTTTGTGATTCAAAATCACATTGATAATTGTTCGATAGCTCAAGAAAGGAAAGCGTTTAAGGTTGGTAAAGTTCTATCTCATAGGAATTCAATTTAATTGTATAGAACGGATTTTAGGGCTCTTGGGTTTTGTGTTATTTAGATGCTTAATTCCGCTGCGCATGGACCCATATAACCCAACAGTGGTATCAGAGCCCCGTTCGTATAGTTATGTTTGAATTGGCATGCTAGAATTAAGATATAAATTGTTTATATGCTTATTACATGTTTTGTATGCGATAGTTTTTATTGTTTTTGAAACAATATGCCTAAATCATGTTCTATTCATATCGAATTAAATCTGTTAAAAGTTGTTTATACGATTTAATTGCTCTGTGATTAAGAATTGATTGAAACTTAAAATCTGCTAACCTAGCATCACTATATCACGCGACAGAGTTTTCCATGTGCATTCTGGTGGACTCTATGGGTCGCGCGACAGAACAGGACATTGGAAGTCTATGTCACGCGACAAAGGTTGCTTGTGTCACGCGACAAAACATGCTTGTGTCACGCGACAAAGCTTGCTTCTGTCACGCGACAAAACTTGCCCAATCTAGGCATAATCAGTTTGTTGCTTAATCCTGCTAATCTGTGAATATGTTTACAATCTGGTATGTTTATGTCTTAATCTGGATGCTATAAATTTCTAGAAATTAAGTTTATAGGGCTATGCTAGATTAATTCATTATTTATGCATGTTTAATTAATTTAAATGTGATTTTAATTAATTGTTGCGATGCATGAATTATATGTTCTTAAATGTTAAGAAGTTTTGTTAGATGTTTAGTTGAAACATTGAATTGTAATTTCCTGAATGTTTAGTTGAAACATTAAAATTTAGTTTTCTGATTGTTATGAGAAACAAGTCAGTTTACGCAAAATTTGATGGTTATCTGATTGTTTGTGAGAAACAAGTCATATACAAAGTATTGATTATGTTGCAAATCAGAGCTGGTATTGTAATTGTGCATGTCTAAGAGAGTTTTGTCGAAAGGAGAGATTTGGTACTTAAGTAGTCCTTGTGGCTCACCTATTTTCCTAGGAACTTACCTGGTGCGCGATTATGATTATCTTTGCTGATATGCTTATAATCTGCTTTAAAGAACCTTCATTTAACCAATCCATGATTAAAACACTTGAGACCACTCGGATAGTTTGGGTGGGCTTGCCATATCAAGGTGCTTTGATTCTATTCGTTATGCGAGCAAGATGAGGAAATGGTGGTTCCTATACGTTTAAAGTGGATGGACTTAATTGGGTTATCAAAATGGCTTTGGACCCAAGGCATATGATGAGATTAAAATATGCTTAGACATATGATGTCTTAAATAAATCTCATAAAAGATCTAAGAGTCATATACGATATGATTGATGTTTTCTACCTAATTAATTTAATCTTGAGCGGTGCGCCATAGCGTACTTGAGATTAAATTAAAGTTGGATCTTAGCTAGCATCTAAATAACACAAAACCCAAGAGCCCTAAGATCCGTTCTATACAATTAAATTGAATTCCTATGAGATATAATTTACCAACCTTAAATGCTTTCCGTTCTTGAGCTATCGAACAATTTGTCAATGTGATTTCGAATCATAAACTTCGATCTTCAAGACTTGAATCTTCAGATTGTTTGAACACTTAGAACTCTAGGCCTTGATCGTTGTACGAGCGAAGACCCTCTAGTAGTATCCACACCTTTGAATGAACCAAGAACAATTCTTGATGATTGCTAGATCTTTTAAACCTTGAAGAGAGAATATTGTGAAAACTTTTGTTGTGATTTTTTTTTCATAAATTCGGCTAGCTTTTTAGGGTTTCACAGACATCATATTTATACTACTCTAGTATGGTATTTGTTTCCTAATCAAATTAGGAAACTGTCTGTCAAAACCGCCTTAGGCTTTATCCTGTCGCACGACCATTCGAAGCCCATGACCAAGTTGTGTCGCGCGATGTAATATGCCACATCAGGAATCTCAATCATTCATTCTTAGGTTTAATCAATTCATTCTAATTGTGTGTGACTCAATAGGATTATATTATGTTGGCAATGAGCTCGATCATATCGACCCTCATAAGACATAAGCGGACTCTAGCAAGCCATTATGTCTACCTAAATAATATAACGTAAGAGTTCACGTTTCCAATGGTACACTTCCATTTCTCCCTTTGCCACACGATGTTATATTGAACACAAGTCATGGTCCACGTCAACTTGTACTTGTTCAATGCTTTCTCGATCTTGAGTATAATGATAATCCAATTGTATTGGGGTATGGCCATACACTTTCATAATTATCACTCATCGAAGGGCCCAAGTAAAGCATCTCTCTTTCGAGGGACAAACTCCATCTTGACTTATCATCCTTCCCATCATGAATCCGATCATGCCAAAGATAGCCTTTATAAATATCGTGTTAAGATATCGTTTGACTAAAATCAAACATAAATTTCATCATATATAAGGTCATGATAATCTCAGGTCTAGGGACTAAATGAAGTGACCATATGAGATTTAATTATGACATTTGACCATGACATAAATCTCATACAGGTCAAGTCCAGTCACTTGTTCTCTAACAAGTACCCATAAATTTAATGTGCATCTCTATGCATATAATCATCATATGATTATCCATTAACATTTATACTAATTATTCACTTCATAATTAGGGACGGAGATTATTACAATAAATATGCAAAATATACAATAATCAAATAATAAACATTCTCTATAATCAAGGATAAAGATGATACATAATGGTTTAAGTTAAACATAACTTAAAGCCTAGGGCATTACACCAACAATCTCCCACTTGGACTAGGCTCCATCTATGTATCGAATACTTATGGATCTAACATGACCATCATGCTTCTGCCTGTGCGAAGGTCTTTGTAAGTGAATCCCTAATGTCATCATCGGTTGATACTTTGCAAATCTTAACGTCTTCTCATTCTAATGAATTCTTGAAAAACGTCTAAGTAGTAGAATCAGCTACAATTTTCTGCTTGGAATTCTTCCAATCAAAAAACTGCACCTTTAACAAGCATAAACACAAACTAATTGCAAAATTAACTTTGTCAGTTTGGAAGCTAGCATCTATGTAACCCTTACAACAAGATTATCTTCCAACCTTTCAATTCCCAAGAATGTATCCTTAGTTCTTCTTAAGTACTTAAGGATCATCTTGACTTCAATCCAATGGTTCTCAACAGGATCAAATTGGTATCGACTCGTCATGCTTAGAGCATACGAGACGTCGGTTCTAGTACAAATCATGGCTTAGATGACAGATCCAAATGCCGAAGCATATAGAACTTCATTCATTCCCTTTTGCTCATCAGTTGTCATAAGACAATGAGTATTGCTAAGAGAAACACCATGACCCATTGACAAGTTTCTTTTTTTAGACTCTTCTAAGAACCTTGTCAATGTGAGTATTTTGACTCAAACCAATTTATCCTTTTAGGATCTATCTCTATAGATCTTGATGCCAAGGATGTAATTGGCTTCACCCATATCTTTCATTGAGAAACCTTTCCTTGACCAAGACTTGACAGTCTTAAGTGTCGGAACTTTGTTTTTCCAATCAGTAAGATATCATTGTAATAAAAAAATAGAAATAATACTACGCTCCCATTGAATTTCATGTATACACAAGATTCATCTTCGTACTTGATGAAGTCAAACTATTTGACCAATTCATCAAAACAAAGATTCCAATTTCTCGAAGCTTGCTTTAACCCATCTCATGGATCTTTGCAACATGCATACTTTATTAGAATTTCTCGGATCGACAAAATATCGGGTTGTGTACTATACACATCCTTAATCATCTTTACATTTAAAGAAATCCGTTTGACATCCATTTGTCATATCACACAGTCACAATATGCGATAATGGCAATTGAAACTCTAATAGACTTTGACATTGTAACTGGCGAAAAAGGTTTCAACATAGTCAATACTATGAATTTTCTTGAATCCTTTTGCTACAATCCTTAGTCATGAAAGCATACACCTTCCCATCCATGTCGGTCTTGAAGACCTTCTTGCACCTTATGGTTTTTACACCTTCGGGTGGATCAATCAAGTTCCAAACATGATTATCAGCCATGGATTGTAACTCGGACTTCATGGCCTCTTGCCATTTTTCCGAATCAGGAGAGGACATCATTTCTTGATAGCAAGTAGGATCGTCATTCTCAATGACTTTCACTTCATCACTTTTCGTAACGAGAAATCAATATTTCTTGAGTTCGGATTGTAACCTATCCGATCTATGATGGACTTGTGCATCTTGAACCGGTTCCACAACTCCTTGTGAACTTGGTTCCGTCCCTACTCTTGGTTCCATATTATTTTCGGGTTCTTGAATTTCTTCAAGGATTAATTTTAATCCCACTAGATTCTTTATTGAGAAACTATTTCTCAAGAAATAAATTGTATAGAGCAACAAACGTTTTGTTCTCTTTATGGTTGTAAGATTAATTTCTGAAAATAACCTTGTCATATTTGGTGCAAACTTATAAGAGACAAGTCTCTTCTTATAAGCTTTGCAAATCCAAATCTTCATGAAAGACAAACTAAGTTTTCTTCCATGCTACATCTCATGTGGGGCCTTAGGAACCGATTTAGTAAGGACTCAATTAAGTGTAACCGCATTATTTCTAATGCATATCCTCAAAAGGAAATAGGAAAGTAAACTTGACACATCATCGAATGAACCATGTCCTACAAGGTTCAATTCCTCCTATCAGATACACCATACAATGTCGTGTTCCGGGTGGAGTCAATTCTGAAACGTTTTCACAGTTTTGAGATGATTGTCAAACTCTTGGCTCAAATATCCATCACCTCGATCTAATTGAAGTACTTAATAGTTTTGCCAAGTTGTTTTGTACTTCATCTTGAAATGTTTGAAACATCTCAAACGATTGACCTTGGACTTCATCAGATAAACATCTAAAACATGGTGTAATGCCCTAGGCTTTAAGTTATGTTTAACTTAAACTGTTATGTATCAACTTTATCCTTGATTATAGAGAATGTTTATTATTTGATTATTATATATTTTGAATATTTATTGTAATAATCTCTGTCCCTAATTATTAAGTGAATAATTAGTATAAATGTTAATGGATAATCATATGATGATTATATGCATAGAGATGGACATTAAATTTATGGGTACTTGTTAGAAAACAAGTGACTGGACTTGACCCGTATGAGATATATGTCATGGTCAAATGTCATAATTAAATCTCATATGGTCACTTCATTTAGTCCCTAGACCTGAGATTATTATGACCTTGCATATGATGAAAGTTATATTTGATTTTAGTCAAACGATATCTTAACACGATATTTATAAAGGCTATCTTTGGCATGATCGGATTCATGATGGGAAGGATGATAAGTCAAGATGGAATTTTTCCCTCGAAAGAGAGATGTTTTGCTTGGGCCCCTCGATGAGTGATAATGATGAAAGTGTATGGCCATACCCCAATACGATTGGATTATCATTATACTCAAGATCGAGAAAGCATTGAACAAGTACTAGTTGACGTGGACCATGACTTGTGTTCAATATAACATCGTGAGACAAAGGGAGAAATGGAAGTGTACCACTGGAAACGTGAACTCTTACGTTATATTATTTGGGTAGACATAATGGCTTGCTAGAGTCCGCTTATGTCTTATGAGGGTCGATGTGATCGAGCTCATTGCCAACATAATATAATCCTATTGGGTCACACACAATTAGAATGAATTGATTAAACCTAAGAAAGAATGATTGAGATTCCTGATGTGGCATATTACATCGCGCGACCCAACTTGGCCATGGGCTTCGAATGGTCGCGCGACAGGATAAAGCCTAAGGCGGTTTTGACAGAAAGTTTTCTAATTTGATTAGAAAACAAATACCATACTAGAGTAGTATAAATATGATGTCTGTGAAACCCTAAAAAGCTAGCCGAATTTCTGAAAAGAAAATCACAACAAAAGTTTTCTCAATATTCTCTCTTCAAGGTTTAAAAGATCTAGCAATCATTAGGAATTGTTCTTGGTTCATTCAAAGGTGTGGATACTAGTAGAGGGTCTTTGCTCGTACAACGATCAAGGCCTAGAGTTCTAAGTGTTCAAACAATCTGAAGATTCAAGTCTTGAAGATCGAAGTTTGTGATTCGAAATCACATTGACAAATTGTTCAATAGCTCAAGAATGAAAAGCGTTTAAGGTTGGTAAATTCTATCTCATAGGAATTCAATTTAATTGTATAGAACGGATCTTAGGGCTCTTGGGTTTTTGTGTTATTTAGATGCTAATTCCGCTGCACATGGACCCATAAAATCCAAAAGTCGTATCAGAGCCCCGTTCGTATGGTTAAGTTTGAATAGGCATGCTAGAATTAAGATATAAATTGTTTATATGCTTATTGAATGTTTTGTACGCGATAGTTTTTATTGTTTTTGAAACAATATGCCTAAATCATGTTATATTCATATCGAATTAAATCTGTTAAAAGTTGTTTATATGATTTAATTGCTTTGTGATTAAGAATTGATTGAAACTGAAAATCTGCAAACCTGGCATCACTCTGTCACACGACAGAGTTTGCCATGTGCAGTCTGGTGGACTCTATGGGTCGCGCGACAGAACAGGACATTGGAAGTCTATGTCACGCGAAAAAAGTTGCCTTTGTCATGCGACAGAACATGCTTGTGTCACGCGACAAAGCTTGCTTCTGTCACCTGACAAAACTTGCCCAATCTGGGCAAAATCAGTTTGTTGCATAATCCTGCTAATCTGTGAATATGTTTACAATCTGGTATGTTAATGTCTTAATCTGGATGCTATAAATTTCTGGAAATTAAGTTTATAGGACTATGCTAGATTAATTCATTATTTATGCATGCTTAGTTAATTAAAATATGATTTTATTAATTGTTGCGATGCATGAATTATGTGTTCTTATGTGTTAAGAACTTTGTTAAATGTTTAGTTGAAACATTGTATTGTAATTGCCTGAATGTTTAAATTGAAACATTGAAATTTTGGTTTTCTAATTGTTTATGAGAAACAAGTCATTTTATGCAAAATTTAAAGGAAACTGATTGTTTATACAAAGTATTGATTATGTTGCAAATCAGAGCTGATTTCTAATTGTGCATGTCTAGGAGAGTTCTGTCGAAAGGAGAGATTTGGTACTTAAGTAGTCCTTGTGGCTCACCTATTTTCCTAGGAACTTACCTGGTGCGCGATTATGATTATCTTTGCTGATATGCTTATAATCTGCTTTAAAGAACCTTCATTTAACTTTTTAGTTCTTTATGCCAATCCATGATTAAAACACTTGAGACCACTCGAATAGTTTTGGGTGGGCTTGCCATAGCAAGGTGCTTTGATTCTATTCGTTGTACGAGCAAGATGAGGAAATGGTGGTTCCTATACATTTAAAGTAGATGAACTTAATTGGGTTATCAAAATGATTTTGGACCCAAGGCATAAGATGAGATTAAAATATGATTTGACATATTTTAATCTTGAGCGGTGTGCCATAGCGTACTTGAGATTAAATTAAAGTTGGATCTTAGCCCATTAAATTATATTATGCTTATTTGCATTGGAAGGGGTATAATTTAGTGGGAGTATTTATGAAATACATGATTTTCTCTTAGATGATAAATGTGTTGATATTGATATGTGTTCATATAATTTGCATATTTTGTAGTAAGAGTAGCATTACACAATAAATTGCGATTCGTCCTTATGAAGGACAAAGTTCGAAAGGAACGGTACAGATAATTCTGATTGGATCAGAAGCCTAAAGAATGGTTCTTAGGCAAATGTGTACGTTCTTGATGAATCCATTCCTGCTGAACCTACTGCAAATGTTGCAAAGGGCAAATAAGGAGCAACATTAGAAACATGTTGACGATTCTAATAACATTTCTTGCCTTATAATTGCCACCATGTTTAAAGATTCTTATGTAGAACCTTGAGCATATGGAAACTACTTTTGTTCTAGCACAACGCACAAAGGAAATGTTCCAAGTGCAAGCTAGGCAAGAGAGGTTTGATTGTGTTAATGGTTAACACAAGAAAGGGGTTTAAAAGGAAACAAAAAGTAGGTAAAGCAAAGGTTGCTAAATCGAGGGCAAAAGTTGCCTAAGCCGAAGAGGCTAAACCCAAAATATCTCAAAAGGATGCATTTTGCTACCATGGTAATGAGATTGTCATTCGAAGCAAAGTTGCAAGGCTTATTAGGAAGGCCTAAAAGGTGAAGAAGGGCAATATGATTGCTACTACTTCAAGTATCTATATGATAGATATTTTCATTTCGACTTCTTGTTCTTGGGTATATGATACAGGATTGGATCCCACATTTGTTTAAATGTGCAAGGAATAAAGAATAGAAAGCTACTCAAAGAAGGTAAATTAAACCTATGCGTGGGAATGAAGCAAGAGTTGCTGCATTAGCCATAGGAACTTATGAAGTCAATTTACCTAGTGAACTAGTACATGTTTCGAACAAATGTTATCAATAAGAAAATTATATCCTTCATCAACCATATAAGAAACGAAAATAATACTCCTACCCAAATCCGGAACTTAGTAACATTTGTTCGAAACATGTACTAGTTCACTAGGTAAATTGACTTCATAAGTTCCTATGGCTAATGCAGCAACTCTTGCTTCATTCCCACGCATAGGTTTAATTTACCTTCTTTGAGTAGCTTCCTATTCTTTATTCCTTGCACATTTAAACAAATGTGGGATCCAATCCTGTATCATATTCCCAAGAACAAGAAGTCGAAATGAAAATATCTATCATATAGATACTTGAAGTAGTAGCAATCATATTGCCCTTCTTCACCTTTTAGGCCTTCCTAATAAGCCTTGAAACTTTGCTTCCAATGACAATCTCATTACCATGGTAGCAAAATGCATCCTTTTGATACATTTTGGGTTTAGCCTCTTCGGCTTTGGCAACTTTTGCCCTCGGTTTAGCAACCTTTGCTTTACCTACTTTGTGTTTCCTTTTAAACCCCTTTCTTGTGTTAACCATTAACACAATCAAACCTCTCTTGCCTAGCTTGCACTTGGAACATTTCCTTTGTGCGTTGTGCTAGAACAAAAGTAGTTTCCATGTGCTCAAGGTTCTTCATAAGAATCTTTAAACATGGTGGCAATTATAAGGCAAGCAATGTTATTAGAATCATCAACATGTTTCTAATGTTGCTCCTTATTTGCCCTTTGCAACATTTGCAGTAGGTTCAGCAGGAATGGATTCATCATGAACGTACACATTTGCCTAAGAACCATTCTTTAGGCTTCCGATCCAATCAAAATTATCTGTACCGTTCCTTTCGAACTTTGTCCTTCATTAAGGACGAATCGCAATTTATTGTGTAATGCTACTTCTGCTACAAAATATGCAAATTATATGAACACATATCAATATCAACACATTTATCATCTAAGAGAAAATCATGTATTTCATAAATACTCCCACTTAATTATACACCTTCCAATGCAAATAAGCATAATATAATTTAATGGGCTAAGATCCAACTTTAATTTAATCTCAAGTACGCTATGGCGCACCGCTCAAGATTAAAATTAATTAGGTAGAAAACATCAATCATATCGTATATAACTCTTAGACCTTTTATGAGATTTATTTAAGACATCATATGTCTAAGCATATTTTGATCTCATCTTATGCCTTGGGTCCAAAACCATTTTGATAACCCAATTAAGTTCATCCACTTTAAATGTATAGGAACCACCATTTCCTCATCTTGCTCGCACAACGAATAGAATCAAAGTACCTTGCTATGGCAAGCCCACCCAAAACTATCCGAGTGGTCTCAAGTGTTTTAATCATGGATTGGCATAAAGAACTTAAAACATGGTGGTCAGTATTGGCAAAACTGATGAAGTCCCAGGTGAATCGTTTGAGATGTTTCGAACATTTCAAGATGAAGTACAAAACAAAATGGCAAAACTATTAAGTACTTCGATTAGATCGAGGTGATGGATATTTGAGCCAAGAGTTTGACAATCATCTCAAAACTGTGAAATCGTTCCAGAATTGACTCCACCCAGAACACCACATTATATGGTGTGTCTGATAGGAGGAATTGAACCTTCCAAGACATGGTTCATTCGATGATGTGTCAAGTTGACTTTCCTATTTCCTTTTGAGGATATGCAATAGAAATAATGCGGTTACATTGAATTGAGTCCTTACTAAATCGGTTCCTAAGGCCCCACATGAGATGTGGCATGGAAGAAAACTTAGTTTGTCTTTCATGAAGATTTGGGTTTGCAAAGCTTATAAGAAGAGACTTGTCTCTGATAAGTTTGTACCAAATCTGACAAGGTTATTTTCGGAAATTAATCTTACAACCGCAAAGAGAACAAAAGGTTTGTTGCTCTATACGATTTGTTTCTTGAGAAATAGTTTCTCAATAAAGAATCTAGTGGGAGTAAAATTAATCCTTGAAGAAATTCAAGGACCCGAAAATAATATGGAACCAAGAGTAGAGACGGAACTAAGTTCACAAGGAGTTGTGGAACCGGTTCAAGATGCACAAGTCCATCGTAGATCGGATAGGTTACTATCCAAACTCTAGAAATATTGATTTCTCGTTACGGAAAGTGATGAAGTGGAAGTCATTGAGAATGACGATCCTACTTGCTATCAAGAAACGATGTCCTCTCCTGATTCAGAAAAATGGTAAGAGGCCATGAAGTCCGAGTTACAATTCATGGCTGATATGCTTATAATTTGATATGTTTATAATCTGATATGTTTCTGTCTTAATCTGGATGCTATAAATTTCTGGAAAATAAATTTATAGGGCTTTGCTAGATTAATTCGTTGTTTATGCATGCTTAATTAATATAAATGTGATTTTATTAATTGTTGCGATGCATGAATTATATGTTCTTAAGTGTTAAGAAGTTTTGTTAAATGTTTAGTTGAAACATTGTATTGTAATTTCCTGAATGTTTAAATTGAAACATTGAAATTTTGGTTTTCTGATTGTTTATGAGAAACAAGTCATTTTACGCAAAATTTAAAGGAAACTGATTGTTTATACAAAGTATTGATTATGTTTTAAAGAACCTTCATTTAACTTACCTGGTGCGCGATTATGATTGCTTACTGAAATTACCCGGATCCGGCTCGCGCGCGGAGCCCCGGCATCTCGCATTCGTCGCTGTTCGGGAAGTCGCCCGGATCCGAGAGGCAGCACAATCGCGCCCCGGCATCTGGCTTATTCCGTTTTAGCGTTGCGTGTTGGAGGTGTCTCGCCGTTTTGCTTTCGCATTTTGTAGAGTCGCCACGCCGTTTTTATTAAGCCCAAAACATTGAAAAAGGGCATCAGTTTAAAGATAATTTTAAACTGTTTTTGTGTGATGAGATTTTGAGTTCGGAGGTCAGATGACTCCCCGGGAAGAGAATATTAGAATATTAGAGCTCACCCGAGTAGCCTCGTAAAACGAGTCTTTCGGATACCCCTAATATCCTTTAAATGTTGTGTGTGTGTGTGTGTGCTTTTAAAAATGCATGCTGTATCGGATGTCTACATTGTATTGAAATGTATTGAAATAGAATAGGAAGGAAGCCTTACCAATGTTGGTTCGTGTCTGTCTTCCGCAGGGGAATAGTGTTTGAGGTCGGAGTAGCGTTCCGGATTGCTTCAGGGATGCCGGTTGTCCGCGGACAGAGTTTCGGCGTGAGTTGAAACCGTAGGCTGCGTTTGGGCAGAGGTTCGGCGTGTGTGGGGATCGTCGGGATCAGTCGGGCAGAGGTTCGGCGTGCGTTGGAATCGTTGGTTGGATTCGGGCAGAGGTTCGGCAAGGTTTGGGATCGCCGGTTTGACTCGGAAAGAGCCGGGACACCGTGGGAAAGACCAGGCAAGGCCTCGGAGTACCACGAGGGGCCTCAGAGTACCTCGAGAGTGCCTCGGGGCAGCGCGGGAGCGTCTCGGGAGCGCTCGGAGAGGCTTCGGAGCACCTCGAGGGGGCTCGGAAGGCCTCGGAAGGATCCGAAGGGGCCGGGAATGCCTCGAAAGGTCTTAGAAGGGGAGCCAGAAGGCTTAGGGAGGAAGAGAGAAGTGGGAGGTCTGTCAAAATGAGGAGGGGGAGCCCTCTATTTATAGTAAAAATTTCGGAGCAAAGAGGTCCGTACGGACCTTCTTGGTTATCCAGAATTTTGGATTTCCTCGATTTGAGGGAATCTGCAATGATGGAGAATATTCTGGAATGATGATGTCCCCTATGCAAGAAGGTCCGTACGGACCATCTTGCATGCAAAGAGGTCCGTACGGACCAACTCTGCAGGGAAGTCATCATTTCTTCCGGGATTTGAGGGAATATTGTGGACTTTAAGGGGATTTAGTAATCATTGAAACAAAGAGGTCCGTACGGACCTTAATTGCTTTTCTGATTTCCTGAAAATTCCCAAAAGGTCCTTTTGTCCCTTTTTATCCCAGAAAGGCTCCTCCCTTGGTTTGGTTGGGGGTTTGAGAGGGTTTTGAGAGGGTTTTGAGTGAGAGAGGTCTCTGAGACTGCGTGGATGAGTCTACGGTGTTTCCCGTGTGTTTGAAAGGGAGTGATCCAGATTGGGGTACTTACAGAAGCCCCTCGACGACGTCACTTATGAAAGAAGTGGGGTCGCCGATAAGATAAGGGTCCTAATCTGGATCGCGTGCTGGGAGAGGAAGTGACCGTGAGGGTCAAAGTGAGGACGTGGTGGTGTCCTTTTGGGTGACCGTTTAGGTCAATAGGCTGGACCCTGTGATAGGATTCCTACGTATCCCTGGCGGGAATCAAGCCTGGTCGTAGTTCGGATGTGGGGTGAGTGTTTTGTGAATGCGGGCGTGGTGGTGCCCTGTTGTGTGACCGCCGAGGTCAGTGGTGAGGACGTGGTGGTGTCCTGGGTGACCGTATAGGTCGAGGGGAAGGACGTGGTGGTGTCCTAGGTGACCGTATAGGTCGATGGCTGGACCCTGTGATAGGATTCCTACGTATCCCTGGCGGGAATCAAGCCTGGTCGTAGTTCAGAGGTCGTGAATTTGTGAGTGCAGGTGGGCGTGGTGGTGCCCTGAAGTGTTGTGTGACCGCCGAGGTCAGTGGTAAGGATGTGGTGACCGCCGAGGTCAGTTATGAGGACGTGGTGGCGTCCTGGGATGGAAATTTTACGATTTTCCTAATCGGGTGGTTTAAGGCCTTCCGGGCCGGAGATAGAGTGAGGACTTGAATCGTCTTCTGATTGCGGTTGGTGCCACGCTGGAGGACTTTGAATCGTCTTCTGGTTGCGGTTGGTGCCACGGCATTTGGAGGACTTTGAATCGTCTTACGGTTGCGGTTGGTGCCACGCTGGAGGACTTTGAATCGTCATCTGGCGGCGGTTGGTGCCACGCTGGAGGACTTTGAATCGTCATCTGGCGGCGGTTGGTGCCACGCTGGAGGACTTTGAATCGTCATCTGGCGGCGGTTGGTGCCACGCTGGAGGACTTTGAATCGTCATCCGCGGCATTGATGTTGTGCGCGAGGACTTTGAATCGTCTTCTAGCCGCAGTTGATGTAATGCGCGAGGACTTTGAATCGTCTTCTAGCCGCATTGTGGATGTAATGCGCGAGGACTTTGAATCGTCTTCTAGCATGATTGATGTAATGCGCGAGGACTTTGAATCGTCTTCTAGCCGCATTTTGATGTAATGCGCGAGGACTTTGAATCGTCTTCTAGCCGCGATTGTGGAGGCATGGCCGCGCAGTGCTTCGAGAGGCGTAGATGCCTTTGTGTTTTTGCATGTTGAGTAGAAGGTTGGACTTACGATGACCGGTGCTCTTGTGCCGTTGAAGTGGGCAAGGATGACGGTCGGTGATTGCTTCCACCATTTGGCGTTGGGAGGCGCTTCGTGCCTTGGGACTTGTACTCGGAGGTGTTGGCTCCTTCTTGTGCTTGTTTTGCCGTTGAGTGGGCAAGGATGATGGTCGGTCTGGGAGGATATGCAGTCTCGTATGACTTCCCTTTCGACTTGTTGGGGAGGAGCTCGGGCTTACTTTGATGGCCGGTGCTTGCGCAGCCGTTGAAGTGGGCGAGGTTCCGGGCTTACATCCGACCGCCGGTGCTTGAATTGTTGGGGATGCGTGACCTTGTAGGGCCCTTTCTCGTTGGGAAGATGACTTTAAATCGACCTCCTTTGAGGGCCAGTTGCCGAGTTGTCGCGAGCGTTTTGGAGGCGTCTTCTCAGTGCCTTGATATTCGTGGCTCGGGAGGTGTTGGCTCCTTCTTGAATTGCCGTCGGGCATTTTGGAGGCGTCTCGTGCCTTGATATTCGTCTTTGGGAGGTGTTGGCTCCTCTTGAATTGCCGTCGGGCATTTTGGAGCGTCTCGTGCCTTAGGATTACGTCTTTGGGAGGTGTTGGCTCCCTCTTGAATGCCGTTGAGCGGGCGGTGGTTGAATTGCCGTTGGAGTGGGGCGAGACCGGTCTCGGCTGGCGGCGGGGAGATTGAATTGCCGTTGAAGTGGGCGATGACCGGTCTTCTGGCCCGGCAGCGGTGGTTGAATTGCCGTTGAAGTGGGGCGAGTCCGGTCTTACGCTTGACGGCCGGTGGTTGAATTACCGTTGAAGTGGGCGAGGACCGGTCTTACGGCGATGGCCGGTGGTTGAATTGCCGTTGAAGGGCGAGGACCGGTCTTACGGCGACGGCCGGGGATTGAATCTGCCGTTGAAGTGGCGAGGGTCGGTTACGATGGCCGGTGTGGATTGAATTGCCGTTGAAGTGGGCGAGGTCCGGTCTTACGTGACGGCAGGGATTGAATTGCCTGAAAGTGAAGTGGCGGACCGGTCTTACGCCGACGGCCGTGGTTGAATTGCCGTTGAAGTGGGCGAGTCCGGTCTTACGCTTGACGGCCGGTGGTTGAATTGCCGTTGAAGTGGGCGGGGACCGGTCTTACGCCAGTGGCGGTGGTTGAATTGCCGTTGAAGGCGAGGACCGGGTCTTACGATGACGGCCAGTGGTTAATTGCCGTTGAAGTGGGCGAGGTCCGGTCTTACGGCCGACGGCCGGGATTGAGTGCCGTTGAAGTGGGCGATGACCGGTCTTACGCGACGGCCGGTGGTTGAATTGCCGTTGAAGTGGGCGAGGTCCGGCTTACGCTTGACGGCCGGTGGTTGAATTGCCGTTGAAGTGGGCGAGGACCGGTCTTACGGCGATGGCCGGTGGTTGAATTGCCGTTGAAGTGGGCGAGGACCGGGTCTTACGCCGACGGCCGGTGGTTGAATTGCCGTTGGAGTGGGCGAGGTCCGGTCTTACGCCTGACGGCCGGTGGTTGAATTGAAGGGTTAGGGACCATTCCGCACTTGGATTTGCTTTGGAAAAGGCCTTAGGATGGGGGCAAAGATTATAAGGGCAGGATAGTAATTTGGCCACCCCTTGCAAAGAGGTCCGTACGGACCAACGTGGTTGCAAAGAGGTCCGCATACGGACCACTTTGGTTTATTACTGATTCCCGAGTTTGACCAGGCTTTAAATGACCGAGCCCTTCCCCATTCCTTCTTCTTCCAGGCGTAAACCAGGCGAGAGAGAGAGAGAGGAAAAAACCTCCATTGTTAACCAAAATCAAAGATTTTTTGCTTGAATTGTTTGCCATGGCTGAAGGATCTCGAAGGAGTCGTCGTCAACGCAGTCAAGAGGTGGTCGAGCAACGGATGGAGCTTCAAAGGAATTGGACTTCGTTCGTTCCATCTTCAAAGAACCCGGATGTTTTGTATCCGAATCCGGAAGTGCACAATCGTCGCTCTATGAACGTCGGGGAGGTAAGAAATCTGTTCCGTTTTGATTTCCTGCTCGAATTTTTGAATGCTAGAACTAGGTTTTAGTTTTTCGCATTTTTTTGAATTTTTTTTTTGTTATTATTTTATGCCTTTTTGTGAAATTCTTGATGAATTGTTGAAAATGGACATGTAAAAATTGTGGGTATGTGTATTTTGTGCAGAAATGTGTAGATTAGCTCTTATTTGTGAAAATAAAGTGCCTATCTAGTGAATTGCATGCTTTGGTGTTTTGTACCGTATGCTATTTATGTATGTACATTATGAGAAAAATTATCGTGTAGTGATAATTTTTGTGAAAAATGTGACATGTGCCGTGTTTTGTGACGGGTTATATGTGAAAGTGTGTGCCGTGTTGGGACGGATTTTCTTTTGAGAATGTGCTATATAGTGTGTGCCGTGTTTTTGGGTGACGGACTTTGTGGGGAAAATATGTGCGATATGTGCCGTGTTGGGACGGATTTTCTTTTGAAAATGTGTCGTGTAGGGTTTAATCCCCCCCCTTTTTTTCTTTTTTTTTTGAGAAGATGTATACGGTGTGCCGTGTTTTGTGACAATTTGCATAGGGAAAAATTATATGCATGATATATGTGAAAAAATTATGTGTGCATTGTGTGCCGTGTTTTGTGACGGGTTACATGGAAAAATTATATGTATAATGTATGTGAAAATTATGTGCAATATGTGCCGTGTTTTGTGACGGGTTACATGGAAAAATTATATGTATAATGTATGTGAAAATTATGTGCAATATGTGCCGTGTTTTGTGACGGGTTATATGTGCCTTTATATTAAGTACTGTGATTGACGTACCTTTGCTGTGTTTACCTGCAGGATGCGGGACTTATGGCCGGGAAGGCCAAGAGGATGAAGACTCGGGATCGCTCGAGGCTGTTGTGGAGCTATGGCAGCGGATGCCCGATATTTCCGTGGGCGGTAGGCCGAGTCCCCGGAGGCTGGTTTATGCTTCTGGCCTAGGTGTGTTCGTTGAGAACCTGGCTGGAGTGTCTGACACGAGGAAGAACAAGAGTGTCTTCCTGGGCCTTTCTGAGTATTGGTGGGATACCACCCACACCTTCCACCTGAGCTGGGGCGAGGTGACAGTGACGCCCACCGACTTTGCTGCGATCACCGGGCTTTCCTTCAAAGGAGAGCCGGTGCGGTGGAGGGATATGATAGCTGATGATGTGTTGACCGAGCTGCTGGGCTTTGAGCCTCGTCCTCGCAGGGGCCTGGGGATGCTGTCCGGCGACGTGGAGATGAGGATCACGGCCGGTGCATGGGGCCTACATCCAGTGTACCGAGCTTGAGGAGTGACGGACGGGCAGCTGGCGCGCTCCTTTTGTGGTATGCTGTCCGAGACTTCTGTTCTCGAACCACGCGACCGCAGCTCCTTTTTGCTTTGTTGGAGAGCTTGATTGACCTGGATAGGGTCTGCGACATTGCTTGGGGCGAGGCAGGCTTGGCTGAGCTCTACTTCTCCTTGGACCGGTTTAGCCGGGGGGTGGCCAGTTCGTTGGCCTGCTTTGACTTTGCTTTGGAGGTATGAGTTTATTGCTGTTTTTTGATTTAGCAACTTGTCTTTTCTCCGTTGTCTTTTGCACTGAGCTTTCTCTGTTTTTGTCACAGGTGTGGTTTTATGAGGTTTTCCAGTGCTTCCCGTGGGATAGAGATCCGGGGGCTGTTGCTGCGTACCCTGCTATGCTGGGATGGGCTCGTACGGCGAGGAAGAGGAGGACCAGCCGGGGGAAGCTCACCATCGCCTACGGGGATGTGCAGGAGCGTTTGGAGCGGGATAGCCGTGAGGGGTTTGTCTTGTTCCCGTGGACTCGGTATGAGGGAGATGAGTTTGAGGGGGCTCCCGAGGTGACAGCGCGGCGGAAGATGCTGCGGGGCTTGACTTGTGATGTCATGTACTTGGGGGAGCGGGTCTTCTGGCAGCATGGCCCCGGTGTGCTTCCCGTGGCTCCGAGGGACCCTCCCTTTGGGATGCTTGATTCCCGGGACATGGATGTGCTGGACTTCGAGAGGTACCTTGGCGGTGTCGGTGCCGAGGAGTTCATTTTATACGGAGAGGAGTACGGGGCCTTCGTGAGGAGGAAGCTGAGGACGCCCAGTGCCGGCGCGGAGAGAGAGGCTGGCCCGCAGGCTCCCCAGAGGTTCCGTGCCGGGACCGGATTTCACGTACGCCCGCGGGGACGGATCGAGAGGAGGGTGTCTCATGCCCGAGCAGAGCTCTCGCTAGCATACCGAGTGGATCCCGAACGAGATCGGTGAGTGTGTCGACTCTTTTCCATCTTGGCATCTTTTACGCATTTTTCTCTTTTTGTTGTTGAGTATAAGCGTATTTGATGAGCGTTTCCTTGGCTTCTTGTTGGTGCAGTCCCGGGGAGAGCCTACGATATGCTGACTCGTCGTTACGTGGCGATGCGCTCCTTCGCTAAGAAGATGGCGTCGAAGATGTCTGCGGTCTTCCGCGTCGTGTGCCCCAGCGTACGAGCCTATGCCTTGAGGCATTCTGTGGACGTTCCTCCTCCTAGGGCCGAGCCGGAGCCGCAGCAGGAGGGGCCTTTGAGGGGCGGCATAGCATGGATGCCGGGACGTCTTCGGGAGCTGCGGGGCCTTCGAGGGAGCAGCCCTTTTATCCAGTTCATGCCTCCGCACGGCGCACGGGGTGAGGGTTCCTCGAGCCTTCTTTCTTCGATCCTTTCGCCAGGATTTGATCCTTCCGAGTACTTCTCGTGGGAGCCTCGGGCGGGTGCTCGGTATTCCGACGATGAGGATGTGACGGGCGAGTTCGGCTGGGATGCCCGACTTTTCTTTGGAGGATCTTGGCGAGGATGATGATGCGAGGATTAGTAGTATTCATTTGCTTTCCCTCTTTTCATATCCCTCTCTTTTTTTGTTTAGCAACGGACATTTTTGGGTACTGTAATAAAACACATGTATTTGCATGGCAAACAGTATTTTATTTTAAGATGTAATGTCATTTTGTGATTCCCGGGAATTGTCCTAGAAATTGTTGCTAGTATTTTTTTTTATTTTTGTACATGCCACGTGAGTGAAAGTGTGTTTGTGGGTAGTGTTTGTTTGCCGGGAATGGCTTTGGCCGTGTTTGGGCAGCTTTGGAGCAAGGTTTTGCCGAGGACAAAGTGGTTTTATGTACCGTTTTCCGGGGAAATGGGTTCTGTTTGCAAGGAGGTCCGTACGGACATACTTAGCATGCAAAGAGGTCACGTACGGACCAACCTTGCTTTTGGGAAGGACATAAATGCTTTCCCGTGCCTGGTTCTTCCCTCATTTCCCCATTTGCAGCCATTTTCGAGCTTTCTTCCCCATTTTCTCTAGGAACCTCCATTTTTGCCATGGATTCTTCGTACGTCCCTAGAATTTTGCCGAGGCTTTCGCAGGAGAGAGCAAGCACACTTCCTTGAGCAGTTGAAAACGTGGTTGCGGCGCCGTATGAGGCATCGAGACGGGCTTTCGAGGTAAGGTTTCGTCTTTGCTCGGTTTGAGTCTGTTAAGGAGTTGGTTCCTGATTGGGATTTGTTGCGGGCTGCCGCGAAGTTACGGGATGTTAGGAGGCACGTGTCTGTTTCTCCTACAATGAAATGGTGCCCACTTTTGAGGATTTTCGGGCTTTGATTGGAGGACCGGAGGTGGAGGCCATCTCGCTTCCTTTGGTTGGTGGTGCTGCGGTGAGCGTGAAGCTTGCAGACTTTCTTCGTACTTCGTTGGAAGAAGTGCGAGGCATGATCCTTGATTCGGGTCATATCGACATTTCGAGCTGCCGAGCGGTTCATGGTTGATGATGAGAGTGACGTCTCTTGGGATGTATTTGCCTTGTGCGTGATGGCGACAGCTTTTCCGGTCGATTCCCTTGGCATTTGTGATGGCGCTTTGCTAGATGTGGTAGGGCACTGCAGAGTTGGAGAGGATATTGTCCCGTTGGTGCCGGGGGAGACTCTTCATGGTATCGACCGTCCGGCGACCGGGGATCGTTTTATGAGAGGAAGCCCCGCTTTGCTCACCTTGTGGCTGCGAGAGAGACTTCAGGCCATGCCCGAGGCTCCGACGTCGTTTAGCCCGTGGTCATTTGCTCGCCGACCTCTTGTGTTGGATATGGATCGATCCTTTGGGAGAGATGGATGGCACACCTTGGTACGCATCGAGATCCGCCGGTGGGTTCCGCACCGGAGGATTGAGACCAGGAGGATCTTGCGGGGAAGGGTCCTACGTTGTCGAGTTCCAGGTTTGTCTTGGTCCTCCTTCTATATTCCGTCGCTTGTTTCCCGGCGGTTGGGATGAAGCCGAGAGCCTTTGTTGGGCCGGGATGACCTTGCTACTTGCGGAGGTAGTTCCTCTTTGTATGGCAGCTCCAGTGCCTTCTTGTATTGTCCGAGGGTATGGAAGTATTCCGCTTTCCCTCCTGTGGTACTCCTTAGGCGTCGGGGAGCGTTGTATTGACGACTCAGTATACGGCCCGGTATGAGCAGCGTGTTGGCAGCCCCAAGTGGTCTTGGAGAGCAGGCGTGTAGCGATTCCTGGGACCCGGCTGCCGTAGTAGCTATTGCCTTAGGAGTTCAAGCCCGAGTCGACCCTTTGGATGTGACGGGAGATACTTTGTTTGACTACGAGACTAGAGTTGACCGACTAACAGGGAGAGGTCCTCTTTACAGACTCGCAGGAGGAGATCCGAGCCGAAGCACGGGCGAATGAAGCCCGAGAGCTGCTGGATTGTTTGACTCTACGGGAGGACCCCAGATCTCGGGCCCGAGACGCAGAGTTGGTTCACGTGAGCGAAAGAAGACTCGCTGGGACGAGGGAAGAAAGGAAAGAATGGCGAGGGACAAGCGCGGAGATGGCGCGGAATGACCTCCTAGGTATCCATTCATTGCATTGCAAACACATTATTTGTTAAATGTATTAAGCTGTCTTTTAGCATGTTGTGAACTTGAGAGTAGACCGTGCTTGAACTCATCAAGAAATGTTGTAACCGTTAGTGATTTGTGATTTACTTTTAAAGCTTTGTCGAGACGCAAGATCTTTTGTTCGCCTTTGCTTCTGTTGTGCACTTTGTCGGCGTCCATCTTTGGACTTTTCTGTTGCATCCGCGGGCCCAGAAACGAGTCACTGGGCCACAGCGGCAATCCCCTTTGCTTTGAGAGCTTTGTGCTTGGCTGAGAGGTTGAATGCTCCCTTGACAAGTCGTTCTGACGGTCTTTTCCGTAGCTTCCTTGCCTCTTGTTGGCGTCGGGCTCTTGACCTCCTTTTCGCAGCTTCTGCTTGAGCTTCTTTTGTTTGTTTTTTTTTGTGAGCCCTTGCTCGAGCTCTCTTTTTTTTGTTTTTTTTTGTGAGCCCTTGCTCGAGCTCTCTCTCTTCTTTTTTTTTTGTGAGCCCTTGCTCGAGCTCTCTTTTTGTTTTTTTTTTTGAAGCGCGTGAGGGCGAAGACAAGCCCCTGGCAGGAAGCGGAACATGAGTCGATCGTTTGATCTTTAGTGACCCTCGGATGTCCTTTTGATGTTGCCGCCGTCGTTTGACTTGGTCAAGGTGACTGGGGGCGTGTTCTTGAAAAGTGCGGAGCTTGATGGAGGTCTTGATTGACATTCAAACTTTTGACTTTTTGTGTATTTTTAGACCGGACCAATTAAGGTTGCCTACGTTCCCCCGAACTAGAGGGCTCAGGTCTGCGTAGTTCGACACTACATGGAGTGCCTAGAGATGCACAGTTGTTCTTATTCAGGCGAAGTATCTGCGAAGTTTGCTTCCGTTGACTGGATTCATGAAGGGATTGCCGTCTAGGTCTGTCAGCTTCATGGCACCTCCGGAGAAGATCTTTTGAACCACGAAAGGGCCGATCCATGTGGGTTCCCATTTTCCCAGTGGGTTGGTTCGGAAAGTGGGAGGCTTTTCTTTGAGTACAAGGTCACCTTCTCCGATGTCTCGGGATTTGACTTTCTTGTCGAAAGCTCTAGCCATCCCGCTTTGATAGGCCTGGACGTGTTCCATGTGCCTTTAGTCGTCGCTCATCTAGCAGAGCCAATTCGTCATGTCGGCTTCGAGCCATTCGACTTCGTTGATGTCATTTTTCCAGCAAAGACTCGGAGTGAGGGAATTTCTAGCTCGATGGGAAGGGCTCGCTTCCATCCCGTACGTCGTGGCAAATGGGGTTTCTCCCGTGGACATTACGCCTGATGATGCGAGTAGCCCCAAAGTGCAAGGTGCGGCTTCTCGGGCCAATCTCGTCCTCGGGTGGTCATTTTCGGATGATCCGTTCGAGGGTTTTGTTCGCCGCTTCCACGGCGCCGTTTGTTTGTGGCCGGTAGGGAGAAGATTTGTGACGTGTGATCTTGAATTGACCCAGCCAGCCTCGTCGAATTCCCCTTCGAAGTGTGAGCCGTTGTCTGATATGACCTCATTTGGGATGCCGTATCGGCATATGATGTTTTCCTTGAGGAAATGTGCGACCTTCTTGGAGGTGAGTACCTTGTAGGACTTGGCTTCGACCCATTTGGTGAAGTAGTCGATGGCTACTAAGATGAACTCGCGACCGTCCTTTGCCGCAGCGGAGCGATTTTCCCGATGACGTCAATTCCCCAAGTGGCAAAGGGCCAAGGTGTAGTCATGCAGTAGAGATCGTGGGGCGGCAGATGATTGAGGTTGGAGAACCGTTGGCACTTGTCGCAGCTTCGGACAAAGTGGATGCAATCCGCTCCACGGAGATCCCAGAGGTAGCCCATCCCCGAGAATGATTTGCATCGTGGCTCTGGCACTCATGTGGGGACCGCAAGCCCCGTTGTGGACTTCGTTCATGAACTTGTCTGCTTCTTCTTGGCTGACGCAGCGTAGGAGTGGCCCGTGGTAGCGTTTCTTGTATAGCATGTCCCCGAGGATGACGAAGTGAGAGGCGAGGCGTTTTAGGGCCATGATGCTCTTGGTTTTGACCCCTCCTGTGTGTGGACCTTCCTTGTTCATGAAGGCAGCTTCCCCGCTCTTGAGGTATTGGAAAATCTGGTGATACCATGGCTCATTGACGGGCTTAGGTTCCCCTGTTTGGATCTGCACAACAATGGCGAGGTGAGAAGAGGCAGGAATTTCTTCTTCGCCCAACTTCTCAAGTGGTTTGATTGCTTTTTCTCCTTCATGTGGATTTCCACAAGGGCTGAGGCCACGAGGTGGCTAAGGCACCCGCAAACCTCGCTTTCCTGTCTCTTGGCAAGTAATGGAAGGTGACCTCTTCGAATTGTGTGATGAGGTCCTCTATGCATGTATGCGGAGCATTTTGCAAGCCCGGGTCTATGGTTTTCCACTTGTTTGGAGACTTGGATTTCGATGATCACAAGGCGAGTCCCCCCCAGTAAACTTCTTGAGGAGTTTCTGGACATTCCTCTCGAAAGTGTTTTTGTAGTCCGGCAAATAAGATTGCTTCAGTGCTCTGAATCGGCGCATTGTTGGTTACCTCGAAATTGAGCTTTGGTAGCAATTGGGGTGTGCCTGCCCTGATCCCACTCAAGAGCAGCATACCGACGCCGCTTTCCCCTTTGGTTCGGCCAAGCCTCAGCTCCATTAAAGAACAAACTTAAGTTGCCGATCGGTTTTCGGGCTGACATAAGAGATTCCCTGCCTGAAACAAAATCTGTGGTTCCAGGGGGGCTCTCGAGCCTCGTCTGCTGGGAAATCACCACTTGTCGCTCAGCCATGGCCCGTGGCCCCCCTTGATTGATTTTTGGTTTACGTACTATGATGTCAAATTACTGCCAGGAAGATAAGACCATTTCGCAAGCCTCATTTGACCCGAGAGATGGTTTGTCGAAGAGGTACTTTGACTCGGGTCCATTTTAAACCAAGTGTACTTGTGGTGCGACCACGGCATGTAGTGCGCGTAGTTTCCCGGACAACCGGCCATACCAGAGCTGCCTTGAGTGTTTTTCTCGAGGGCCGAGTAATTGAGTTCACGGCTTTGAATCTTTGACCGACGAAGTATATGCGTTTCGACCTGCTGACTCTTTCTTTTCCTTGTACAGTAGCATGTGCTCCAAGCTCGCGGTGTCGGTCGCGACGCTTAGGTATAGCAGCAGACAAGGGCTTTTCCTCGTGGGGCAGGACGAGAAGCAGATCGAGGACTCACAAGGTATGCTTTTATTTTTTCAAAGGCATCTTGGCATTCTCGAGTTCCATTCGATGCTTCGGCTGTCTCTTCTTCATCGCCTCGGGAAGATTGGGCTCGCACATGCAGCTCCACCTGGGTTCGATGTAAGCAACATATTGCGCATTGCAGCGGCCCATGGGGAGCTTTTCACCTCGTCGTCCGAGTTGCTTGGTGGTCTCCATTTTCGAATGATAGCTTTGATCTTAGAGGATCCACCTCGATGCCTCTCTCCGGTGACTATGTATCCTTAAACCTTGCCTCGCTGAACCCCAAATGTGCATTTTAAGGCAGGGTTAAGCCTCCTATTGAGTGTTTCTGGAGGCTCATCATCGAAATAAATTTTCGGTGTTCGTGGAGAGGTTGCCGCGAGAATTGCAAGTCCGTTTGATTTCCAGTGGGAATGGACTCATGTCATCGACGTACACTTCGATCTTTCGTGGATCATATCGTGGAAAGAGGGCGGCGTCACGCCGTTAGTAGAAGTAGTCAGGTAGCACAGCCTTAAAGCCTCTTGAGTCCGAGCGGCATTGCTGTGCATTACTGCAGCAGATGGGGTTTCCCCGGGGACTGTGGGGCTTGTGAAATTTGCCTTCTTTTCTTCTTGGTCTTCTTCGCCATCTTGATGCTTGTAGCCGGCAAAACCGGGTCCACAGCGAAGGACTTGACTTCCGAAATCGGCTGTAGAATGTCATTTTACCGAACATGTCGATGTTAGGTAGCTGAAAATCGTCCTTAGGACTTGCTTGTTGAGATCTCGGAAGTCCACGCATAAGCAGGCATTTTCCATTGGCCTTGGTGACCCAGTGACAATATTGGAGAGCCATGTGAGGGCACTCGATCACCACTGATGAAGCCGACGCGGAGCATTTTTTCGGATTCCTCCTCTTTGACTTGTAAAGACCATTCGGCTTCGATTCGGCGTAGCTTTTGCTTTTCGATGCTTAGCCTTCGTCCTGATTTAAGGGAATCCGTGTTCTACAATGTTAGGATCCTAGTCATCCGGGCATGTCCTCGTAAGACCAAGCGAATACGTGGCCCATTTAACTTCTTTGGCAGCAAGCCAGCCATAATGCGTCTCTGCTTTCATGTGCCAGCGTAAGAAACTTCCGATTTGCGCCTCTTTTTCAGCTCTTCAAATAGCTTCCCAATTCACTTCTATGGCTTAAAACCTCTCGGCAGCCTTTGGGCTCCGGTTTTTCTCGTTTGACAAACATGCTTAAAGATGTGGCTTATATGTATTGTTCATTTAATGTGTCCGCTTCTTTATCAAGTGAATCGTTATTAATCGCTTGTTTGTTCAGCGTTGTTAGTTAATTTATCAGGCTTGTTAAAGATGAAAGATGCAATGCACGAGAGATACTCGGAAAGATCGAAGCATTCATTAAGCAGCATACGGAATACATTATTGGCAATGAGTTCGTAGTAATCTTCTGGGCGTGAGGCCACTGATGATCTCCTGAGAGACTCAAATTCAAAGCTAATGGACTCAGGGGATGAGTTTCTTACCAAACTAGACTTTAGGACTCGAGGGGTTGTACTGCAAGATTGTTCGATCATGTCCCTTTACGCTGGGATGTAGTGAGTCCTGAGAATGTGCGCCCCGGCTTATTGAGTAATGAAGCAATGAGCTTGATAGGAGATGGGGCTCTGAAAGGCTTTACACGCCACCGTTCCCAATCATTGTCTATCATGAGTTATCAAACAAAATCGATTAGATCTCGGCATCTCGATTTCTTCTTTTCAAGAAGCAGCGTAGCAAATGCTCGCTTTCCGTCCAAGCATCGTCTGCATGGGAGTTCTTGCTTTTGTCTTGGGCACATAGCCTAATGCGGCATTGCCCCGCTTGTTGGTTGTGGTGTTGACAGAGAATGCGGGCTACGTCCCGCTTGTTGAAGGCAGGGTGTTGACGAGAGAGTTTTCGAGTTTCTTCTCGCGCAAAGTAGGGGTTGGATTATCTGGACCTTCGGGCCTTCGGTGGCGATGCGCAAGTCTCGTGCCCCAAGCTTCGATCATGGAGCAGACATTGCCGTGTATTTTGCCTCGGGAACTGCATCCAGAGCTGGGGAGATTTGCTTTGGAAAGTAGATGACATAGTAGTCAAACTTTCCAGGAGGGTTCTCCTAAGGGTTCCGGCTTGTGTGGATCACGAGATTCATACCTCTTTTTCAGCTTTTGTCGAGAAGATAGCTTCCTTCTTTCGTCGAGGACGTGTCCTCGCCTTTTCATTGCATCCTGGAATTCCACTTTTCCGGAGTACAAGCACCTGTGCAACCTCGAGTACGTCCCACCGAGATGTGTTTGCGATTTGTTGTCTCGGCGGTGACCGTAAGGACCTCAGGAGGCTGGATGGGGCGAGGCTTTCCTCACGGAAAGGTCTTGTGGTCTTACGTCATAACTGCATGGCCTGTTGCGTGCGGAGGGTAACATGGTTGACTTCCGGGAGACAATGAGAGATGTTATTAGAAGGCTGCAAAGGGCTGGTCGTAGCTTAGTCAGCGGCTTGGGAAGCCTTGGCTAGATCTAAGGTTCAGGTGAAGCTGCACGGCAATCTTCGAATTCAGGCTTGTCTGCTCACCTTGACGTTTCTCAATAGCCAAACCTGAGGACACCTTGCCAAGCTTCTTCCAATGTTGGGAAATTTCGGGAGGTAAGGCATCCGGTTTCTGCCATCGTTGTTATCCACTGACTTGGCTATCCTGGGAGTTGTGGTATCGGCCGTGACAGAGTTTGGGAAGTGAGGTAGGACCTTCGCCCTGTTTGACAACGCTGGAGACCCGTTTTGGTTCCAGATTCTCGACCATTCTCTGTTAGGCTTTGGAGGGGGTGACGGCGCAAGGTTTAGACAAATGGGGGGCCATTCCTAGCAACGGGATAAAAGGGGGAAAGCTCACGCTGGCGTGCGGGTTTCCGTTTCTTTTATTTTTTTTTTGTTGTTTTAATTTACTTAAAAACAGTATTTTCCTCAGAATCCTAGGTGCAAGGTTGGAAAAGATTGCTCTTCTTTTTCGCAACTATGCTAGATCTGGGTAGCCTGAGACCATACGTGCGGCTATAAGCCCCTCGTTTTGCACACAGCGCATTTCGACATCCCTGGTGGGCAGCCCGAGGCGAGGGTCCTATAGTGCAAGCGGTCTCCACCCGGCCTAAAAGAAAAATCGAACCTAAGGACCGAGCCTGTCATGTTCGCTTTTGATGCGTTAGCCATGTGGGAATTCTAAGTGAACCGAGCCGGCCACTGAGTCCAAGATCAGAGTCAGGAGTTCGGCATGACCTCTCTCTACCTTGCTTGCGCAAGGATGCATTGACCCCATGTGCCCAGGCGTCTGCCGGGTCCATATCGTCATGGGCGACGTATGCACCCAAAGGCGTGATGACCCACTGGTGTCATGCGAGCACCTGGATGTATATCCGGGAGCGGAACATCGCCCGGGCGTAGCTTCGGAAATCAAGATCAGGTCAAGATTTTAGCATGACCTTTCATCGCGCCCGCAGCGCAAGGGATCTTGAGTTCCGAGCCTTGGCTCAAGAAAATGGCCGGCATGGGGTGCGAGCATCGATGTATCCGAGCCAGGACCTGCGACCTGGTTTGGTAAAAACCAACCGAGTCCGGACCAGTGTGACTCAAGAGCTTCCGAAACGTGCGACGAGTTGACGCTTGGCTAGGATGGGATGTTTGGAATGATCCCGCGCGCCCAAGAGGCCTAGGAAGACCAACGGGCTGGCTTGAGACCACTCCGGTGTTAAGGGTTGTTCAGTGTGCGTAGTGTATCAGGCGAGGGTGCGCGTAGTGTGCGGTGTAGCCGAGGCGACGGTTGTCAGTAGAGTGCGGTGTAACCGAGGGTGCAGTGCGCCAAGTGTGCGGTCTCTAAGAATTCTTTTTTCGAGTAAAATAGAAATTTTTGAAGAATTTTAAATGTATGCACGGTGACGTATATTGATGCATTTCTTTTTTGTATTTTATTTTTTTTTGTAAAATAAAAACGAAGTACGTGCACACACATAACAGGCTTGAGTTAAAGGAAGGGGTAAAATGAAAGTTTGACCCTCATCATTGTTTTAAAATCTTTTGTTTTGTTTAAAAGTTTTTA